>PNEQ01094146.1:43556-56056 GCA_003012365.1 Medauroidea extradentata | reverse complement strand
AATGAGACACAGCAATAATGGAATGCAAATAGGAGAGAAAAACAGCTAGCCAATTTTCCCCATTTGCAAAAATCTTCATACTAACCTGCTAGGTCTACAGATGAGGCAGTAGCTGAGCAATTAGTATGGTCACCTTAACAAACTTAAAAACTAAATTTTCAATGAATATTTTAACTGTATTACTAACTGATTCCATTTACTCCCACAGTTCACTTGAATGACTTATTTTTTGTCAAAATTGAAAACAAAATTAATATAACATTTAGTTCCATACATACAAAATGAAACTCCTTAAATATTAATTTTTCTATAGTACAATACTGTTCATAATTCAGCACAAACCACAGCATTCATAATTTAGTTATATTGTGATAGGTCCATACATGGTACAATGTGTGATGTCAGGTGTATACAGCAAAACTTCTATGTAGGAACCATAAAATAAATTAACACATGAGCAACAAAAGTAATGCACGCTTTTGCAATTAGCAGTGTTATATTTGTGCACTAACACCCGTAGAGGTGAGAGACGCAACATGTTTCTTGCATACAACTAGTTAACACACAAGAGTTAATAATGTTTGGTGTCAAGGTACAAATCCCAAGCACTTAAATTATTAATATAAGCATTTCCATAAAGTAAACAAGCTTGATATTGCATTACAGTGCACTCGCATCTGTTAATAGCAACATCAAGGAATGGAACCATTATCACAATGTTTCTCTCTAATAACTTACATTAACTACAATGGGGTGGTTAATAATTTAAGTCACATAGTTCTTTAAAGTCATTTTTATTTACTCAGAGGATGGCTTCCCAAATTTTCCATCAATGCAGCTTTAAATTGCATTAAGCTGTAGAACCAATTTATAGTCATGATTCCACGAAAATCCAAGTGTGTACGGAGATGGAGACTCGCCTTCACTTTTAAGTTTTGCAACAGGATAAAGAAATTTATCCACACACAATGCCACATCCGTTACCCCCCAATATCAGTGAAAACTTCAAGTATCCTTACATTTAAGAAATTAAATGCACCATAAAAGCAAACTCTCATAAAACACGAACTACACATAACATGCAGCCTCCCACATTCAACAATGTATTTTTTTAAATCTTTTTGTAAATAAAACACATTTCTCAACAGTACTTTAATGAGGGTGTGTGTACCTTACTCAGGAAATAGAACGAAAGGCTGATATGTACTCATTTATTTTTACATATTTTGTAGTCTAAAATTAAATGCCATTTTTGGTTTATCATTTACTGTGTAAGGGGAAAGCATGACAGCATGACAAATAAGTCGTCCAACTGCTTACCTGTTTTCGGCATAGTTATTTTAAGGCCATGACCCCAGTTTATAGAGTTTGTGAAAATTATTTTTTTAAGCTTAAGAGTGCATTGTAGATAAATAAATGCTGAAATAACCAAATGAATTGTATGCTTTTTTCGAAGCCAGCATAGATAAAATACTCAATGACAATCCTAGATAATTGTATTTGCCAACTTTATGAGTAAATATTTATCCAGAATTGCTAATTCATTACGCGTGATCTCTTGTGCCGCAGTTAAATGCATGAGGTTCTGGTGTCCAAAGTTTGTAACACTGGAAACAATTTTGTTCAAAACGTTGGCTAAAACTATTGACTAGGATTGCTATTGTTTTAAGTTTTGCAAATTGGCTTCGAGAAACCCACAGTTGTCGATTAATGCTTTTAGCGTTGAATTATGTACCATGCCTTCTTATTAAAGGAGAGCAGATATCACCAATCTGTTTGTCAGATTTATTTTATAGGTAATTTTATCAAGCCAAGAAATTATGATTTTGACTAATAAGTCAAGTAACAAAAATTTAGTTAAATACATAAATAGTGGAAACTACAGAATTTACTGTCCTGAAAAAACTAGCCAATATGGTGTAAATTATTTTTTAACAAAACTGCAAAACAGATTTTTGACGTCAGCTCTTTTAGCCTTCAAAAATAATTATCGCGAAATAAAATAGAAACAAACAATATAGACATGTCAAAAGAATTATGTTTTTCCACACACATAATTGTTCCTCTTTTCACAAATGACATATGCAGCTGCACGTACAATTCACATTTTCTTACAAAAAATATATATATCACTGTAGTCCCACGGCACTGTTTCACTGTTTCTTGTAACCTTGTGCACAACTTATTTTTCTCCTTCTAGCTCAAACTAGAGGAAGAGAGGTTGGAAAGAGGGCGACAAGCCCCTCAAACCAAAAGAGGGGCCAAGAGGCCCACAGCTAGCCTTCTTACCTCTCCACCAGACAAGCAGGAAGCAGCGCAAGCAATGGTCATCACTCGTTGTTTGCAGGGCACGCACACATACCACGCTCACATAAAATTGTTTGGCAGCTTGTATATTAGCACTTAGTTTACTCCTTGTAGAGCAATTTTGTGAATTTCATACCCCTACTTAAATCTGGTTAGCCACCCGGAGGATGTGCTGAACTTTCTTTCTATGCCTAAAGCTTCATGCAATAATTATGCTTTCTCCATGCACATAGGGCCTGATATGGGTGTCCAGCCCACTTGTCTCCGACTGAACTGATTAAGCACAAGAATATGTATAGTGTATATAAATTTCAAGGCTGCAGTTTGTATCTCTGTCTGTTCGCACACTTGAATGGCACTGGCTGAATAACAAGTCGCTATGCTGCCTTCATGTCTTTTGCAAGCTATTAGCTGTTTAATGTCATGCCTATCTGAAGTGATGTCAGATGCCTCTGCTTATATTTTCCCACTAGAATGGTACGGGTGGATCAAAACCTTCTCAAGAACAACGATCATATACTATTTCATGTGATCATAATATTATATTAGGATTTAAAAGAAAACTGAATGCTTAAGGGGCTCGCCTCATGGCACATGTGTTTGTGTGAGTGAAGTATGATGCTAAGGGCGACGTCGTATGGGCCATACAACGGTGCGTCGCCTCTACGCATAAGGCGTGCAGTCTTTGCAAAAAAACAAATTTCCTATGGGACTTTAAGTGGTGACCCTATTGTTTTATTTACGAAATTACTTTACTAAAGTCCAATGCACTACCCTTAAGTGGTTTCACATGTATTCGGCTAGTATATTTTCCGTTATAGCAGCCTGAAAACCCCGTTTTAACCCATTTTGACGTGCCCTAAAAGGGGATTTCTAATACGTGTGTTGTCTTGAAAGTACCTAAGGGCAGTCGTCTGAAGTGCGTGTTCTTTTCGTAAACAAACGGCATGAACACACATGTATTAGTTTCAGTGTAAAACGTTTTCTTCAAACATGCTGCAGTGTGATTTTATGGCAACGAGGCAGGTCCCTTAAATCACCAAGTCTGAATCACAAACATAGCACTACAGCATCTTAACAAATTCCTGCTGCAATGATACTGTTAATTTACCAGCCAGCAAGTAACTGACAGCTCACCAGGTGACAATATTTATTTTTGTTGTAAACTTTGAACAGTGACAGTTGAAGTTTTCAAAGTAATCGGTTTCAAAGAGTTTGCACCGCCTTCACAGTGTTTAGCAAATTCTAGGAGTTTTCCTTTGTTACGTTTTGATCACAACTGTTTGTACACCAATGCTGTAATAGTTAGCAAGCTTTGTCACTGCTTCTCCATTACCTAATACGTTAAGAAATTGCAGCTTCTGTTCAATTGTCAGGACCATAATATGGATTTTGCAGTGATAGTTAATTTTTTAAGATAAGATATTATACAGTTTTAACTTAATAAGTAAATAAGCAAAAATTTTGTTAGTTAAATAATTAGCTGAATCATTTAAGTTATTGCTTTAAAAAATTAGCAACATGTTGAAAACTACGGATCCGTCAATGAAACTGGGGTCATGGCCTTAAAATAACAATGCCGAAAACAGGTAAGCAGTTGGACGACTTATTTGTCATGCTGTCATTCTTTCCCCTAACACAGTAAATGATAAACAGTCTTGTGAAGTAAACGGAGGTTTTTTTCAGCCCAGTATCTAAAGTTTTGTTTATTGACAAAACCAGACAGGTGTAAATGTGCCTTGTCACTCATCCACATGTTGTTCACTTGCATGTCATTTTCTTCAAACATCCTGAGCATAAATTCACTAAATTCAATCCTTTTTTGATAGTCACCTGGATTAAGAGATTGTACAATTTGCACTTTGTAAGGATGGAAGTTAAGGTCCTTATGGAGAATCCTTCTCACAGATGCTTCACTTATTCCAATGCAAAGAGCATGTTGTTTCGGTGATTGGTGTGGACTTCTAACCACAGCCCCTATGTTTTCACGTGTTCAAACTGTTTTCACACTCCCACCTCTCTTTTTAGACGTCGATCCCGAATGTTCAAGGTTCTTTATCCATGTTTGAATCACATTGTCTGGTGAAACAGGTTGATTTCGCGGTATGTTGAAAAGACGTCGAAAAGCACGTCAGGTTTGCACAAAACTTTCACCATATTGATAATGTGCTTTCACCATGTACCCACGTTTTTCACCCGTCCCAACGATCCATTGCAATTAACCTACCTAAATGAGCTTGTGCAGGTTACGGCACTCCAGTAACTTTCCCCCCACTACCCCTACTCCTTGTCTCAAAGCCAGTGATTGGCCATTTCAAGTAGAGTTTTCGCGGGCTTTACTGTACACGTAATCAAAAAATGGAGTGGACATGTGAGAGTGTGTTTCGGTTATTGGAGGAATATACGAAATACCCGGTGCTGTATCAAACAAATTCGCCTATCATAATAGGCATTTGTGCGAAAGTGATTAAAAACAGTGGTTGCCAATGTATGCAAGGCTCTCACTTTCCTCGTCCTCGCATCCATCACACTTAAATAATTACAAATTAATTCAATAGGCCTAGGCTACGTACTATAGTTTGGCGGGAAAGGAAAGAATTGCATGTATATTGCATTGTGAATTGCGCCGTGTAGAAGGTGGACATGGAGCGAATGAGAGTGGTTTCATTGCAATTATTGCGCAGCTGATAACATACAATGAGCTGCACAATCTGTAAATTGCATCGCGTGATTCCAGCTTAACAAGGCCGAGTATGCACGTGTGTCTTGCACTAACTACCCAGAACAAATAAAATGTAAAACTACTGTACAGTCCTCGGTTTATGTAGCATTTTGGTTAAATCAAAAAGAACGAAAGAGGCACAAAAAATGTTACCCATAACTGTGTACAAGCTACAGCATACTGATAAGCATGCAGGCTACCTTTTAGGTTAGCATAAAATGAACACAAAAAAATCTTAAATCCTTATCCACTGCAATAGTAATGTGTATATTTATACCTACTGAAGTAGTGTTACACTACACATCAATTATTAATTTGTACTTTGATAACACATTTACATTCTTAATTCCATAGCTTCATTTGAATGACACATGAGTATCAAAAAGGTATTAAATTAAAACATAATCCTTCTCAGATGTGACAATCACCCATGAATAATCTATGCAGCTCTGTAATTAATTACTACAGTGTATTTTGAAATACAGAAAAACTTCTCTACCAACAGAATGAAAATATGAAAGCTGTCAGCACAAACAATAAAAATGGACATGAATTAAGAAACAATTAAAACTACGTCAATTGAAGTTGTAATGAGTTGCTCTGGGGCAATTAATTGCATCAAAAACATCTTAGAATAATGTTATCCATCAAACCATAAATGGACCCATTATTAAATGACTGTTTATTTTACCAAAAAATAGCACACTAAGTTACAACAGTTTAATTTGCAATGACTAAATTTTTTTTACAGTTTTCACCTTCATAAAATTATATTACTTATACTTTTCGTAATTGAAGTTCATATATTATGCATGTTCCTCTACACTGTTTTGATGCAAATCTATACTTCAAAAAGTTCCACACAATACGTATGCAGACACACACTGCAATAACATTTGACAGTTTAGAATTATTCTGAAGGTAAAAAGATAAATCAGATGACGTTTCAATGCACAGTAACATAAGTCTAAGACAAAACCGTTAATTATTTTACAATAAATGCATTACATTCAGCACATACAATTATTTTAACACACTAGCTAAAAATATGCATTTCATAATTCTTGGATAACATGCAGGGCAGCTAACATCATGTTTTGCAATATCCACCACACACAGTCCTACATGTTTGGCTTCACCATAATCAGCACATCAGATTAATTAGAACTAAGTTATGATTATGGAAGTACATGTACAATCAAGAAAAAAAATTGGCCAGAAATGTAACATTTATATCTAATATGTTCAGTCATGTAATTAAGACAATTTTACTCTGTATAAATGAAAACACATCACCACCAAAATAGTCACAATACACATTTGGTAGGTGGAACTTGCAAATCCCTGATGAATTTTGTGAAAATACAAAAACTGCTGCAAAGCCAACAAAAGAAGCTATGCAAAAGTATCTACTGTAAATATGATACAGCAATTGTATTACACATTTTTAAATGCATTAATTCCGCTGTTCATAAAGCAGCAATGATAGAAGAATAGTAACAAAATTCAATATTACAACAAATATACTGAACATTAAAGGGTCCACCATAGCCAAAGTGTGCTTATATGAGAATTGGCAATGAAGTTGAACTTTCACACAAACATCTTAATGCACTGCATATCTATAAAGAGTTCTGTGATGTATGAATAATGGGACCAACTTAACCCCAATGGCCTCAGTTATTAAATTTAAATTATGGTAAAAAAAACTACACAATTTTCTAGTAAGATTTTCCATTATAAAAATTCCATGAAAATAATAAGCATACTCATAGCAGAGATTGAGAAAATACATGGGATACACAAAGCAACTTTACTGCCCATTCTCTTCCTGCGTAAACACATCCTGACTATTAAGGATTACTTACAAATATTACAGCTGTCCTGCAATGGCCACAATTGCAAGAATGTGCTCACTCAAGCTGCATAGAAATGAGATCTATGACACACTAACTTGGTCTATCTTACCTGGAACAACTGTCGCAGAAGTCTGCAATTCATTTGAACATAGTTATAGCTAGGAGGGAACAGTGGTAACTAATATTACGTATTATCGTATTATGTAAACACGGACCACACAACTGAACTGACAAAACAAATATTTTCTACACTATACACAATAAAGTTAACTTCCGAATAACACTAACAATTTATTTAAATAACAAAACATTTAAACGTGAAAACAAATTTACATATTACTTTTGGTATGTCTTGAATATCACTTTCAGTAAAAAAATTTACATTTAATTTCATATAATTCTAGTCCACACGTACTGTAGTAAAGTACATTGTGTTCTTATTGCCATTTATTACCACTCATGCTTCTAATACCTTTAAATGCATGTTATATTTTAAAGAACACATTTTTAATATTTTGAACTTATAAGATGATTTTTTAAATATGTGTATTTAATAAAATACTGAACTTAAATACATGGGTATGAAACCATTTGCAATTTACCAACAAAACTACATTAAAAAAATAAGATATCAGTTTCATTTTAACTATGTGGTGAACTGCAAAGTTTTATATACACTTACAAAAGTTGCAGTAAAATACACAATCTTATAGGAACCTCCATCTTTTTGTAGATACAATCAGCTTTTATATTCACGTCCATGCCATACGAATTGTTTCAGTCGACTACAAAACCTAATCAGCTTAACTGTTCAAATGGGAACACCAAACTGTTGACCTCTTTATTGCTCCACTTGTATTACTGCCAACATATGTAACTTCACACGCAAAGATTTCGTGCTTATCTGTAATCTGGCGAGACAGTATGCCGAAACTATGCAGCACCTAAACAAAATCAGAATGTTTAAAACATACATAACTGAACCAACAATTTGCACTAATATTTACAATACTGCTGTTACAAAACAATAAGCTTCCAATCACTTGAGGGTTAGTTCACCCATCATTGAAACACTACACACAAAACCATGGAATGTGAGGGACATCAGAACCTTTACAGATGTAAGGTAAGAGAAGAGAAGGGGAGGGGAGGGGGCATGGATGAAAGGGTTTCATTAGTGGATTTAATTTTTTGGACATACTCCATTGCGATGCAGATGTCATAAAAGAAAACTAAACAAAACAGGAATAAAACATTAGAGCAAAAGTATTCTAGGCCTCAGATGCACAAAATACGTCCACCCAGGTGGCCACCTTCACTTCTTCATTCATTGCACAAAATACCCAACTGTCATCTTTATTACTAATCAATGCCAAATTGTCTACACACACACACTACGTGTGGAATTAAAGACAACTGCCACATAATTTCCTGCTGAATAATGGTTTCACAGGCAGCAGGGATTAATTTATTATGATTCATAGTGTTGACCACAATACAGAACAAGATGGGGACCTAAATTATTGCCACTGCGGTAGTCCATGGTAAGGGTATGTACAATTTTCAACAGTTGAGATGGAGTAGCTAGAAAGTTTTTGTAAGTAAAATTAGTGTTTACATTTATCTACACGAATATCCGTAACAAACTGTTCTGGGAAAGTCTCACCTTATTTTTATAGGAAAAATATTATCCCTAAGCATTACATTTTACCTTAGTCCTACAGAATGATTGTGAAGAAAATAAGGGTTGCGAAAACTTTTAAAAATGACATTTTAGGTCTTCAGTGCTCAGTATCCTTGTCTCCATAATAGAAAGAAGAAAAGAAAATTATCGAATTTGCAGTAAAATCCTTAGGATTTCAGCAACTGCAATAATGTAATAATATTGTCATGCGCAAATCTGAGTGCTAATGGACTATGAGAATAATCAGGACCTGGAAGCATGCAGACTCTTAAGGCAGACTTTTGCTCAATCACTACTTGCCTCATCGCCTCTAAGAACAAGGCGTTTACTACTGTCCATCATTCCTTCAACGACAATTCTTGAGGACATATACTTACAAATACTGTCTTACAAACCTGTTTAAGATGGAACTTTTCAAAATAAATTGTATTTAGATTAATAAGTACTTATTTTTAAACATCACATTGTAAAGAAATGTTGAAAAAAAAAAAAGTATTTGGTAATTTGGTGTACTTTTTTCTTAGTTTTATTGCTACACACAGAGAAAATTTTATAGTGGCATATCTGAAGCTGTAATAAGGAGTTAGTAATAGAAAAAAAACATGCACATGCGCACACACATGTGCATGCTCACACATGTGCATGCTCACACATGTGCATGCTCACACATGCACACACCCACACACACAAAATACAGAAGTGTTAATTAAGAACTTGTTCCTCATAGGCTAAATAATGTAAAAATAAAATAACAAACACAAAAATTTTCAAAATATAACTACAATATGCAATAACATTTTAACTGTATCATAAATTTTTTGTTAGTATTGCTGTTTGGGATTTAGATGTTGTCAAGTTCATGGCTGTCTGGGATTTTTGGTGTGTGAGGTTGGGATCTACAGCAGAAAAAGAGAGCTAGTGAGAGACAAATATGGATGTTTTGATGAGAACATTTTGGTTCTTCTAGGCAAGATCTGGCACCTTGTTACAATGGGAATTTTCCGTGCAGCACTCTTTTGTGTGTGAGTCGTGCATGTTCTAGTAAACAAGAATTGGTTCTAATTCAGGCTATTACAAGTTAGCTAGTAATATTTGGATTTACAACAATGTATGCAATTGGTTATTGAATTTTTTACTTTTGTTTGTTTACGTCCTTTGTGTTGCAAACTGATGGTTGTGGCACTGTATATGTAACAATAATAGTGAACATTGAATTGTCGACTTGTCACAGTGTTCGGCGTTTCGATTTGAGTACATTCGTAACGATCTATACCAATTGTCAAACTGTTTGTGTGTCACTGTATTCAATGTTTTGTTTCGAGTACGTCCGATATTTGTGTTCAGTTTACATTGTAACGTGCATATAAATTGTGATGTACGATATTGTTTTTGCTTATGTTGTTGGCTGGTATTCTCTGGAAGATGGCAGCAACGTCAATGCACTTGGAAACTAGGCTGAAGTTGGCATCAGATCCCATAAACAGTGTGTTGAGTTTAGTAGCACAGGTAGAGGGAAGTGTCACAAATGGAACTTTTCAAGGTACATTGTAGGGACTTGGAGCAATAGAATATAGGCAGAGTTTGAAGAAAACCTCATTTCCCTTATTGTTCATAATTTATCCAATAAAAATTTTGATTGTGAGCATCACGAAAAACTAACGATTGAATTTAAGAAAGCTTATTACAACATCATAAAACCACTACAATTATCACAAAGGACAAGCAGAACGTTGGTGGAACATAACTAAACGTTGCGCAGTATCAAATTGCCAAAAATTTCGCTTCCAAAGTTTTATGGACAAGCCACGTATGGAAGGGCTATTACGACATGTTTTACTCATTGTACTCAAATATTAATGACACACTAAACCCTGTTGAAAAGTTTCATTACACAGTAATATCTTTGGAAGGAAAACCCTTCAGGCTGGTAACAGGACTTTCATTTATAGATGAAAATTACTTTTCAGTGTGGTCTATGTTGACCGAGAGGTATCAGGATGTATTAGTAATTGCAACAGCACATTGGGAAAGGATAGTTCAGTGTCTGTCAATTACCTCAAACTTTTCTTCCTAGCTTCAATGGCAGGCCTGTTAGCATAAGCCCAAAAAAAGTGATAATAGTGACTTTGAATAACAATATAGTGACTAAAAGTGATTTTGTCTCAAAACTGATTATCAAAGCAAAATTGCAAATATTTAAGTAATCAAACTTACATTACTCAAAAAACACACAGTTCTTCACCAAAGTAGGACTACTAAAACCGAAATCTATTAACATTAAGTAAACATGATACTGCGGTCAATTAATTTACAACTAAGACACTTTATACAAAAATCTGCAATACACACACACACTGCAGAAATGAATTTCAGCAGACTATTTCATCAAAAAAGTGAATAATAAAAATTTGCAACTCAGTCACAACAGAACACAACCAAATCAAGAATTATTAAGTTACATAGTGAGAGTGCACAAGTAATGTATGTTAAGTCTACTTTTTTAGCTGTTTTGAAAAAAGTCTGATATAAATCTTGACTTGTACTTGTCAATACTTTTTTGTATAGTCTGAACCTCCTTGGACACACTGGCAACATCTTTGTGCACACTGTTCACTCCCTGAAACATTGCTTGTGCAAGTCCTACTTCTGTGAAATTTTTTTCGTCCACTGCTCTTTTAAGTCTCTTGTTGGCTTCCTCGAAGAGTCTGTCTGCCCTTTTTCTTTTCTCTTCATTTTTTTCAAATTTCTTAGTTTCTCTTCATCAGCAGCAATTTTATTTCGAGCTTCTTCCATTTCTTTTATACTTGCTTCCTGTAATGTATTTTTTTTTGTTTCTCTTCTTCCTTTACTTTGATTTCATCATCTTTCAATTTCTTTTCATTCTCAAGGTATGTTTTATAGCTGTTATATATGCAGCCCTTGCCATTCCCATAAGATTGTTTGTAATAGGGACAAACTGAGGCTTCATCTAATGTTTCATGCCACTTTTTACAGCCATGGCAGCATTTAGAGTTTGTTCACACATTGACATTTTGTCATCTGTCAGGAATCTGGAAGACAACGAAAAACCACGTTCTATATCAGCACTACCATGGGACAAGGTCAATGCAGCCTTCACTACAATCGCTACAGTTGGGTATTTTGGTTTACCCATGTTGTTCTTCAATTTAAAAAAAATGGTTCCAATAGTCGTCAATGCGTTCATCAGAGCCATCTTTTTTCTCAAGCTGGAGCAATTTCCACTCATCTTGCAATGTATCCCTATTTATTTCCAAATGGAGAGCTTTAGCAAGAAAAACAATATATGTGCAACTGTTTTTTGAAGTCCTCAAATTTGGTTGAATTAAACGACAATGTTCAAGAATTGATCCAGACTGTAATGAAGACGTGGATAAGATGTGCTTGCAAGCTTTAATAAAAAATTTCTGTGCACAGCTAAGAAACTGCAATTTTTCTCTTTCACCTAACTTTGAGAGTTCTGTTGCAACTTCATCCCCCCACAAAATATTTTGAATAGGAAGAAGGTTTTCTGGTGTGAAAACATTTGACTCTAGTTCCTTAATATATTGAAGTCTACACACTCTTCCCATCAGCACTTTCACTAACTGACCGAGTTTATCATGCAACAAATGTACTAGAGGCTCTTCTTTCTGTCAAAGGAAAGATGTCACAGAACTAAAAATGTGAGCACTTGAACAAACAAAAAAAATTTGTGCTTTCATTGTACTTTCCTTAATAAGATTGTGTATCCTCTTGTAACCCCTGGTCTTAATCAAACTACTTTTCTTTTTGGGAATGAATGACAAGAAGTACTTTTGGAGAGCTTCCCATTGTTCAATCAGTCTTCTTGCAGCTGCTTCAAGGGTAAGCCATCTTGATGCAACATGTTTTATGAAGCTGTGAGTTGGAATTCTGAGCTCCTCTTGAA
>PNEQ01094146.1:0-43456 GCA_003012365.1 Medauroidea extradentata | reverse complement strand
CGTGAACAGCATATGCCAAGTCAGACACATCCTCTCCTAATTCTTGCAAGCCGGCCAAAAAAGCATTATGCACAGTATGGATATTACACGTACCAATTTTTACCAGTGGTTTCCCTGCACAAGCAATTAAATCTTCACTGATAAGCCGCTCCACCTTCTTATTGACGTTAGGACCATCACTTCCAAGCATCAAAAGCTTACATTTTGGCAAACAAGCATCATCTATAGCAACATAAATTTTTTTCACAAGTTCTGATGAAGTTGCACTACCGATAAAAAAGGTGTGCAAGTGATGAGAGGAAATCTGCTGTTTTTTCCCAGACAATGTTTTACACCAATCTGTAGCTCTTTGCAGCTGGCACTGTTAGTAGTTTCATCGTAGCATAATGAATAATAAGCTCCACTGAAGTCTTCCAGTAAGTTCTGTCTGAAATATGGAGCCAAAGCATACGTCAACCGATAATTAACTTTAACCCTACTAAGTGAAAAGTCTTCTGGAACACCATCACTAAATATACTGACAAAAAGTTCTCCTATACCGTCACATGAGGAGGCTGAGTAGTTCGAAACCACACACTTGATGACCCACCGAAGCTCAGCGGCTGTAGATCTATCTCTGACACTATAAATCTGCACAGTTCCATCATTTGAGCCAGTGACAGATGGCAGTGCTCGAGCTGATGACAGCCGCAACTGACATTGAGAAAGTTTTTATCTGCATTCCTTCTTGTGTACCTCTGTTGCTGCATGCTGACCGATTGCTTGAAAACCTTTGGAAACTATACTAATACTGGAACAACAAAGAGTACAAAATAATTAGCTTTCGTTGTTCTTTTTACCCCATTCCTTATTATGTATCCATTATCATTTTTTATGACCAACAAGTCACTTTTGAAACTGCAACGCCCCATGTTTCAATTAACCGTAAAAATAGAATAAAATGCTAATTAGGTCTATAAGTATTGCTTCGTAACTAAGTTGTCTCTCCCAGTTTAAACACAACAAAAATGTAGACACGTGAATTGCCGATAAAATTGTTTGAACTACTTAACCTTAAAATATCCTTGAGAAATTTGGCCTAAATGAAAGTTACACTCGTTTTCCATGCACAAACTTCTGGATTCAGTATTGTTTTATACTTCAATTCACGCATAAGCCGACTTTTATACACTGAATAATGCTGTCACAACAAAAAAACAAATCCACAATGATGACGAGTAATGCACACGATTCCGACTGCATACTTTCTCACATTCATACATTGGTAAACTTCACACCGACCATTAACACAATGTTTGGTATCACGCATGATATAATTATATGCATTATATGTACATTGTGGTATCACACGTTGGCTGGAGGGATAAACTGGCTTGGCTTGGTTTAGCTCGCCACGGCCCGGCGCAACTCGCACGGCGTGGTGGCATGCTACTTGGCGCAACTCGGCACGGTCCGGCGGCGCTTGCATGCTGTTGTGCACGGCCCGGCGGCGCTTGCATGCTATTGTGCACGGCCCGGCGGCGCTTGCATGCTATTGTGCACGGCCCGGCGGCGCTTGATGTTTGTTGCTGACGTTAAAAATGTGAGGCTATCACATGGGACAATACGGTATTTCTACCATCAGAAAACACTTAATAATGTTTCCAAGTGTACTAATTAGTGACAATAGTGACCAATTCTGTCAAATAGTGAGAGAATAGTGACTAGAATGAAAAAAGTGACTCGTAGTGATAAAAGTGACAGCCTAACAGCCCTGCAATGGTTATACACTTCCAAGGAGAATCCTAGTGTGCTGAAGGTTTTGAAATTTCATGTACATGAGTGGAACTCCATCATGCTTAATCTGACCCCAACAAGCTTGACCCAGAAAAACATGATTTACGTTGGTAAATGCAACAGTAGAATTGCCAACATTCAAACAATTGTGTGACTGTGGGGTAGTTCAATGTGAGGCTTTTATTACGGTCACCCAGTTATACACTATTGGAGAGGAAACTATAGAGTTCCTTATCACAGTCGAGGGTGACGCGAACTGGGAAAGCAGGGGTTGATTAAAAGTTGGACACACCAGGAAAGGATGCTGAGAGAACCCATTAGGTGCCAGTTTCGCAAATGTAATGAACTCAGCAAAACTCTAGCAGAGACTCTTATACCTCAGAGTGTGTGGTCGACTGCCATATGGCTACCCCCTGCATAGTCTCTGTTGTGTAGCAAGTGACTGGCGATGCGTTGAATCGTGTAACTAAACGCTGAGCCCCTACTATTGCAAGGGCAACGCCAAGAACACACTATCCGCACTGTACATGAAGCGGCCGTGGCACGTAAAATAGAATAGTATCTACATATATAATTATACTAGTATTTAAATACTCTGCTAATATACAGAATGCAAATCACAACACAGGTGGACAAAGAGGAGCGAACATCCTGCATATCTCTTCCCTTGAATGTCTGGGATAAGACTGTCGAAAGAGGCGGAATGCACTCTAGTAGCGCAACATTGTCCGCCAAACCTTACAAACACACAAAAATAGATACAAACTAAAATTATAATGCACACAATGCATCCTCATTAAGAAAACTAACTATAGGCGGTTCGGGATAAAGTGAGCACTCAAAATAGCCCTGCTTAAGTTCTATTTTCAGACAATTTTGAAACATTCCGCACGTAACGGCTAACAACAAGACATACCTAACCTCTCTGGACATGTCACTTAATGCTTGCGCGTGTAAGATAATTTGTGCAGTCATTATGAATTGATGCAGTTTAATAAAAAACGTTTATTAAATTATATAAAACACAATTATGTCGATTTCGATTGATTTTGTTTCCGTATCATTGTATTTAAATAGGAAAATACACTGAACTATATTGCGTAATTTCGTTGCCAACCATACAAGCAGCAAGGCAACTATTGTTAATATGGAATTATATGCAGTAACGGCTGGTGACATTTTTCAAAGGTTAAATTTTTAGTGCTCACTTTATCTCGAATGACCAATACAAAACAATTGGCATCAGTAGACAACAAAAAACTAAAACTGATGCAGCATTAAATGTAACGTTGGCAACTACCTCAGTACACACGCCCCATGCCTCTCACACTTATAGCAGGGTTTCCCAGGATATACACAAATTAAAGCAGGCGGGACAGTTTATTAATATATTCCCTATCTCCCGCACCTGATATCAGCATGAATAGAAGGTTACTTGTTACAGGTTTGCATGGCATAGCACTTGGAGTAGCCTCGTCGGGTCACGAATGCAGGACCCTCGCTCAGAAGGACAGCAGAGCAAACTGTCTAGAATAGGAACGTAGACTCTGGTTCATGTCACAGGTTTATTATATAAAAACTGCCATTCTGGTCTATAAACAGTCGTATTTAATTTCTCAAGCTGATCATGTAATCTATAAACGCTCTATGTTGCTACGTAAATCATCTGACTTACGGTGAGAAACAGTCAGAAAACATTGCCTTTGCTTATTCTACCTGAAGGGCCATCAGGCTAAATATTGTTTATCAAAGTCAACATGTATGTCGTGAGTGACACCAACACAGCTTGCTGCACGCACACACATCTATCAGTCAAATTCTGCATCTCGGGTGAGCAACTTGGATGAGGAGACTGCAGAGGCTCAAGATGTGATCATACCTGTCTATTTGCTGGCCAGTTCAAAGTTTTGCACAATCAACTGTCCTACTGGGAACAGCTTTAGTGCACATCAAGGATGCTATGGGTCAGTTCCAAGTGGTCTGAGTACTGATTGACTCCGCATTGCCGTATTCTTTTGTGACTGAAGACTGTGCAGTACGCTTAGGTCTGAATAAACGCAAAGACACAGGTACTTGTTTAGGGTTCAGGTGGCGACACTAAGATCCAGGTTAGCAGAGGAATGGTTTTGTGTGTGCTGAAACCTTGCAGTGCAAGTGGTCCATGTTTGGGTGCTGATTCTGTTATACTGCGTAAGATAATGTCAGGAATGACTACGGTTGGATTGCCACAGAAAGTTCAGAAGAGGTTTGGTGAACCGGAATTAGCATACTCCATCTTTCACACTCCAGGAGTTATTGATATGCTCCCAAGAGTTTATCTTTATAGTGATAGAATAGATGGTGGGTGGGTCAATGGAGCCAAAGATTTTCCATCAACCCCACACAGCACTTTTAGATGGGTCTCATTAAGCATGCTGCATGTATCAGTGTAAAATGACATTTCTTAATTTTTTGTGCAGACAGAGATCCCTAGATGTGATAACAAAACGGTTCTGGGAGGTAGAGGAACCACCAGTTGTTAAGCACGAGGATCCAGACAACATTGCGAGCGAGTTACATTTCCGTGAAACTCATTCCCGAGACTGCAGTGGACAGTAAATTGTAAGACTACCCTTAGAATGATGGTGTACTTGACTTGTTGGATACTCACCAGCAAACGCTATACCATTCCTTCCTTTAATGGGTTCATGTGTGAATATGAAGAACTTTTCCACATGGAATGTGTCATCACAGGGCAATACAAAACCTCCAACTACTACATTTTCCACCATGGTGTAAGGAAGGAGGTAAGCCCCACTACCAAGTTGCAAGTAGTATTTGATGCTTCAGTTGTGACCACATCAGGGAAATCTTTGAATTACGTTTTTCTGAAAGGGCTTCGACTACCAAGGGGAATTTTTTTATATAATTTTGAAGTTCTACATCCACCCTGAAGTCTTCAGTACAGATATCCGCAAAATGTACAGGCAAGTTCTGGTGCACTCAGAATATCATCATTTTCAGATGGTATTGTGGAGAGAGTCACCAGAGCTACCTGCCCACAGAGTTACTAACTCAACACTGTGACTGTACCAACTCAACACTGTGACTGTACCAACTCAACACTGTGACTCTCAGTGTATCATCAGCCCCATATCTGGCTATGAGAGCACTTCACCAGTTAAAACTTGATAAAGACTCACATTATCCTGAAGCAGCAAAATAATTTTGTTGATGATATTGTCACAGGAGCAAAGTCGTTGGAGGACGCCGTCAAACTTGAATCTCATCTGATTTGTTTGCTTAGATGTGGAGGGTTTCAACTTAGGAATTGGTCCAGCAGTCACGTGAAATTCTAGATAACTTACCCATTAGTCATCTTGAAGTTCCTCTTTTATTTGATGATTACAGTTATCAAATTATTGGGGTTGGAATGGGATTCTAAAATGTACTGGTTTTCATACCATGTACTGTCGGCAGACTCCACATCGACCAAGCGAAACATTCTTTTCAACACTACAAGAATTTCTGATCCTCTGAGTTGGCTTTCCCTGCGTAACTTGGCTAGCCAAAATCCGGGACATTTAGCTGCCAGAGCAGAATATCAGACTGCTTTCCCTGCCTCCTTCGCTTCCAACTAGTTTGGCAAGTAACAGTAAAGTCCATGTGGCGAACACCGTGATTGCGAGGCCGTCCCGTGTCACGAGTGCTGACGCGGAAATGCGTAGGTGCGCTGTAATTGTGCAGAAAAGAGGCACATTAGGAGTAATTGTGACCACCCTCCTATTCCACCGAGTAATCAAAGTGGTTTTCGTTATGCGCATGTAGCGCACTTGAGTGCAAACTGTCAGGGAAATGAGTGAAGGTTGGAAATATCCGCAGCATCTCCAACCGGATTCCTGCAAGTCCGGCTAGGTTGCATGAAAATTTTGTGACGACTACATTCTATGGGAGTGTTGTTGAGGCTCTTATTGATACAGGAGCAACACACTGTTTGGTAAGCGCTAATTTATTGATACGCTTCCTGCTTTTGCGGCAAAACATAATGTTTGTTTACGCACTGAAATGTGCCTGCAGTTCTGTCTAGCCAACAGTCAAGTTGTGGAGTCTAATCACTTTTTTTTTATATTTTAAAATTGGCACATTTTCTTGGCTGCATTCATTTACGATATTCGCTGGGTTTAAGTCAGGATGTTATTTTGTGGCCAGAGTTTTTAGGTAATGCTCTTGTGACAATTATGACTATTCTTCCTTGTCCTTAGGTTTGCTCCCAACATTAAGGTGCGTATGTACTGGCAGGCCACTCAGCTGGCTAAGTCCTTGACTGTAGATCAGGTTGGGGCAGTTTCGGTGGAAGAGGCACGATTGGCTGCAATACGTAAGAGTTTTGATGATGTTTCCTTCGCTATGATCTGCTACTTCACGAACTGATTTTTCATTACTTGTTCTATGAACTTTTACTTTAAGATAAAGACTATCTTCTGCTTCGTGTTATGTGTATCTTCATTTTCAAGAATGTCATGTAACCTGCTTACGGTTAAAGTACTGTTTCTTGGGGGTTGCATGCTTGTTTGGACAGTTTTCGTGCTTTATGAGACACTTAAGGCTCGGCATCAGTCGCCACATCTAATTGTCTTATTTTCCGCTCTTATGAAAGGCTGAGAAGAAAAATGTAAAGATAAAGACTATCTTCTGCTTCGTGTTATGTGTATCTTCATTTTCAAGAATGTCATGTAACCTGCTTACGGTTAAAGTACTGTTTCTTGGGGGTTGCATGCTTGTTTGGACAGTTTTCGTGCTTTATGAGACACTTAAGGCTCGGCATCAGTTGCCACATCTAATTGTCTTATTTTTCACTCTTATGAAAGGCTGAGAAGAAAAATGTAAAATATGTTACTATAATATCAATTCGATTTACGTTGTGCTACAATAAAAGCATCACAGTTGAACTATTAACGTATATTTAAGCTGCAATCAGTTGAGCAAATTTTTTTATATTCTAAATTTGCTTGACTGATAACGGTTTAAATATACCTTAAAAGTTCAACTGCAATTCTTTTATTGTAGCACAAGGTAAATAGAATTGATGATTATAGTAACAAATTTCACATTTTTCTTGTCAGTGTTTCATAAGAGCTAAAAATACAATAATTCAGTATGGCGACTGATACCAAGCCTTAAGGTCATTATTAAACGAAAAAATTTTATTTCGTTAGTTGAAAGCTCCTTTGAAATTCACCTTGTTGATGTAATTAAATGACGCCAATTCATTATAGTTTTCACGATACAACACTTGAAAGTCACAATTTTATGAGTTTTGGAGCATACCCTACATGGCTCCTATTATTTTATTTTCAGTAATATTAATCGTAGTAGATTTTGTGTAGTCTGTACAACATGTTGCTCTAATAAGAAGGCGATAGATTAAAAGGTACGTGAGAACTGATGCACTGAATTATATTGAAAATTAGCATCAGAATCGTAGTGAACATCTTTCTATGCACACAAGTAAAACTATTGAAAATATTTCAACGTACAATTTAATGCATTAGTAGTGGAGAAAAATCTATGTAAATTACATTTGTAACTTGTAAGACAAGCTACGTATGTACAACTGGACGTCTGTATTGAGCATGGGTAACCTGCCTAGAACACTTGTATCGGAGTGTACCTCAGTTAAGTCGGTTTTGCACGCGTTCCTGACCATTATCTGCGAGATCCTGCACTGAGGGGTGTCCCTCTTCCTTTTGAACACTTGAAAAGTAGTGGGGGAACAGTAAACATATTATTTGAGAAAGTGTTTGCATGGTTAGTATTAGCTTATATTTGATAATAATTTACATGTAGAATTGGAGTAAAATATATTGAATTATATTTTCTCACAAATTTTTTTTTTTTTAAACACAACGATAATAGCAGTACTTAGGGTGTGGAAATGGGTAAAAAATGTCCTGGTAAATCACAGCCTGGTAATCAACGTAAATGAAATAGAAGCACGAAGATTGCAATGAAAGTTTGGTGGGAAAGAAGTGCTAAAATTACTGACAAGAAGAAGTATGGTAAGAGAAAACTGAATTATATACATATTTAAGTACACTAGGAAATGATTATGCTTTGAACTGAAATTAATTTATTTTTTATGTCATTTTGCAGGAAAAGTAGAACTTTTTATGTATTTAAAATAGTAATTTGTAGCTAAGGCTCAATCATTCTGTTTCTAACAGATGATAATTGTTATTTAACAAGCTTAACTAAGTCGATAGTGTAGTTAAAGAGAAACTATTTATTCGTAGAAACAACAGGTTTTCGTGAAAATATTAGGCAACAGTTAGTTTCAGTTTCTTAGGTGCCATTTGCAGTGCTGCTTCATGGTTATTCGTTAGTGTGATTTTGCACATAGATTTCTTTTGTTAGACTGTGACTATACCAATAACGTTTCAGCGTCACTATACATTTGTGATTTGCAGGTAAAACCTTTAATATGTGTAAAAGTCGTCAACAACCAATCACTGATGATGAAATGGAGCTCTAGGTGCGCACGCAAGAAATGGAATTAGGCCTGATTCTATATAAATTCTTTCCGTGTAAACTTCCGGTCTACATTTCCTGCATTTCACACGTAAGATATAATGTTTCATTCCCTAACTCAGGTAATTTTAAAACCAAAGTAGACACATACTTTACACAGAACATTTATTTTTATCACATAAGAAAAGAGAATATAGGCCTACTATGGTTTGTGCTTTTTTTTTCCTGAAAAATTAATGCTTAAGTAATTGTTAAGAAATCCTTTGCATATATCAAGTTACAATTAATAGAGCTACAATTTGAGGTCTTATATGGAGATTGTTTTGTTCATCTAGTCCATCATTATAAATCAGATGCTACTAAAGTTATTGGAAAGTAGCGTAAACATAGTTTCCTTACATTTTCTTTGTATGCTAGGCGATATGCAATATTTTTTTTTAGTAATCGCAACAATTTCTCCTTTATCTTTTCAAGTGATCCTTAAATATTTACAGGTCTGCATATACAATTTCAAAGTAGTGCAAAGATTAAGTATTTTTTTTATAAAAAAATGTTTGTGTATGTTTTTTAGCCTTCTAGAGAACAATTGATTTAGCTTACGATCTATAGTATATCTATACGTAAATATGTTGTCTAGTTCTTCAGGTAGTATCCCAATTTATAATTTAGTAAATACTTATTGTACACGGCTTTGATTAAATAGGGTCACGAGTACAGTACCTGTTAATGGTCGTTACATAATGTGAATTATAAGTTATTCTATACAGTAAGTCACCAAATGCGTTATTTTAATGTACTACAAATGGTTCCATTTTATGAAAATTCGTCCAATAGTTAGGGGGCATGTGAATTTCGCTGAAAATTTTTGAATCAGCTTATTCCAATGCCTTACGTGCATATGTATGCAGCTCAGCTTCACGGTTACTCGCTGGATGATTTTTGCTGCACACGACTTGAAGTTCTGCTCTCAAATCAGAGAGATGGAGCTGCAGATCATGCACGTAAGTTAGAAACAAATTATAGCAGAAATATTTTTGTCGTAAGCACGTGGCCTTGCCAGTCTTGAAAAGAAAATGTTTGAAATCATGGTTTTAATTAGTACAGATAGAAAGTTTTCGCAAAACGAAATTTGCAACAACTTGTACGCCGAAATCAGGATGGCCATAGTTGAGGATCAAACCCGGGTCCTCCAAAATGTGAGCCCATGTGTCACCTTGCTTGGTACTTTGTATTAAGAAATGCTGTTTTAATTAATAGTATCCCTCTTTTTTTTTACGACTGCTAAATTTTCAGTAAATACAACTCACCTTATCTCAAAAAGTATTTAAATTTGTGCCGAACACTGTCGCTTAACTGTAGGTAGTCCTGATGGGCTGCTGTCAGGCAGAGGATGGGGGAGGAAAAGGGCTCCAGAAGGGGCGACAAAGAGCCATCATGAAGGGACAGTTGTACTCTCTCGCCAAGAATGCAAATGCCTGGCTTCCTGATGAGTAATATCGCCTTAAGGGGAGGAGATTGCACCATCTGATGCTCAACGAGGCGACAGTGGCGTGCAGCAGTCTCTATTGGAACTATCATTGAATCTAAAGTTTTTTCGCTCAGTTCGCAACCTCTTTGCTTTCCATAGATAACCTCTGTTCTCTTGTTTTCCGCTTCTCTTCTCAGCATCTGCGCAGTTATTAAGCTCTGGCAAGGTTTAGCTTGTGTGCTTGCGTTGGGCTACTTCGTCACTTCATTTATTTGGTTTTTGCAAAAATATAAGTCCTTTGTTCCAGTAAATTGTACTGTGTTAAGTTGGAATCTTGTTCCCCCATGATGAGCAAAGCGGCTGCTGTCATGTGTATAGTGTACTTATGTTTGATATCATTTTTTCTGAATTAACTTTTCGGACGCTGCCTTAGAACAATTTTCTTCAGGCCTAAATCATGTTAAGAATAGGTTTGCTTAGTGTACTGTTCATTTTCTTTTGTAATTGTGTTTGAGCCGCAATGACCCCTTGGTCAAATACCTTTGTATGGCACAGCATTTCTCTTTGCTAAATGCTTTCAATGTCTGATATTTTCCTGAATAGAGACTTGAGAAAAACAGATTGGAGCTTGTGGACAGGATCTGGTTAGTTAGTATATTCATAGCAACAGGATATAAAATAATTTTTATAAGACAGTTTCAAAGCAGGAGAATATTTTATACTGAACTAGCAACTAGCACTCAAGTCTACTGATGTATAACAATGTCCATTTAATGTACAGTAGAACATTGTTAATCCAAGATGGTTGGCATCAAGACAATCACGGATTACCACATTTTACGGATTAATCATTAAAAATTTGGAAGTGCTTGCCAGATACTTGCCTGCGACACACAGCTGTTTACGAAGGTCAAGAACGAGAAACACTACAGATCCTGGGTGCTGCTATGCTTTGGTGATGATGTAGTAAGTAAATTTTAAAAAAACTTACTGTATTTACAAATGTTACTGATGAGCACATAAAGAAAACTTACAAGATATACATGCATTTAAAAAGAAAGGTATGTGTACTGAGGGATAATGCATAACACCTTCAATTTTTTAGTATTATACTGCTGAAGCATGGCAAAATTTTAGGCTCCAGGCTGGCTACTTTTTTTTGTACTTCTGTCAGGCAGGCAGGCAGGCAGGCAGGCAGGCACAAGCAACCACAACGCTTCAATTCCTACAAATTGTCTCTCTCACTCATTCACCCTCTTTATCAGTAAACTCCTACTGCTTACACCAGCATGAGACACACCCGCGTGTGGCCCCCCCCCCTCCATACACACACATTGCCTTCAGACTGCAGCCAGCTTCCCTTGTCATTTCGCTCTAAACAAATAATCACTGTATCTTGATACCATGCAAGCTTACGCTGCATGTAAGATAATGACGCTGATAGCATTATGTTATGTCGAGACACTTAAAAAGAAGACAGGCATTTATTCAACTTGAATCGCAAAATAAATTGTGATAACCGGGGCCTAAACAATAAGATGGCCCTCCTGCATCAGAAATATGCTTTCTTTCTTTTCTTCTACAATAAGATTTTCTGATGTTCTTACTTTTATGGCCGGTTATTACTGTCAGCAGTGATGAGTTATCTCAGACATGGCATATAGTCTTCGCAAAGCAGTGAAGATAGCTTGCCTCCTCTCGCTATCTAAACTTTTCACGTTAGTGCCGACCAGGCAGCAGAAACATCTGTCTGTCCTTTCCTCCTCCTATATTGCCGCAATCATACAAATTAAGGTTAGGTTTTATTATTTTTTGTTCGTATTCATATTTAATTTTAGTTGGGCCGAGAGCCTATTTATGGTAAAGCTTTTCTTGCTAAGATGCGGTCATCTTGTTTTCACGTAGAGCGATTTGGGGCTTGGCGCACACGTGCGCCCTGTTATAAAAACATCAGTAGTTTAAACACTTGTCTTCAGTTTGTCGATAACGTCGCAGTACATCTGCTAGTAAATCGCGCTGAGGCTAGGTTGTTATTCACAGCCACGTGCATTGTATTTGCACGAACAACACAAACTTTCGTGACATAATAGCCTACATTAGGAACAGCTGTGCGCCAGTGACGATAATCTACTGTTTTCTTTCTCGTCCTCAACTCTGTGTTTGGTTGGTACACCTGGGGTGGTTGACGTCATTGCCAGTTGGCAGTACTGTCGCGCTACGTGTTTGTTCACCACCATTCGGGGAAGGTTAGGTGTGTTTTGAAGTTTCAACCTCCCGTACAGCGAAACGTTTACGCGGTGTTCAAAAACATTAGCAGGCTAGTTTTATATTAGGACTGAGGTTCGGAGTTCACTTGGTCAGTTGACGTGCACTTGTGCACTTGGTGACTTATTCAGTAGTTAGTCAGTTGTTGGTACATTGTCAGGCAATCAAGTCAGTTGTCATTATTATGCAGTGAGTCGTGGAGGATTGTAAGTTAACCATGTAGGTTTTGGGAGCTATGCCCGCAAAGGTGGCCTAATAGTTAATCAGTCATGTAGTTCAATAGTTAAATTAGGTAACTTAATGTCGTAGCTCGTCTGTGGTTAAAATTCAATTAATTTTTTTTCGTTTCAGTATAAAAGGTAAAATGTGAAATTGCAGTCTCGGGCCGTAAAATAAGTCAAGTTTATAACGTTGCAGATTGATTTATCAAGACGAAAGGGTTGGAGCCCTTTTCCATTTGTTTGTTTTTGAAGCAAAGGACATCTTACCTGGGAGTGGCTGGACACGCCAAAACATTAAGTATTCCTTCCAATTACTAATTTACGTTGGTGTAACTTTATGTATTAACAGTTTTAAACCAGTCAAAAATAAACATTATTTTATCTTGCCTTTAATTGGCACTAACTGTTTCAAAGAAATCAATCCCTTTTATTATTTTGTTTTTATAAAAATCTTTAACTAATTTATTGTACCTGTTCTAATAAAACTATTTATTATTTTTATTTTTAAATAAACAGAAAAAACTAGATCTTCTCAAGCCTTTCCTTTCAGAATGAAAATTGTTACCTTTATTTACTTGATCTTTTGTAACTTTATAACCTATTGAAGGTTTACCAAAATAGTAGAAGCAGAAACCTGGTCCTGTTTAAGGACTTCATAAACTTAGATCCCCGGTTTTCTAGTAAGTCTGCCTTTCGCAGATGTAAGTAAATGTTGTGTAAGTTCTACCCCCCCCCCCCTTTATCATGTGTTTTAGGTCACGTAGCTGTGTTGAGCTACGACCTTTAGTCTGTAGTTTTTAGGTTAAGTTTACTTCCTTGAGGAAGTACAATGTAGCTTATTGCAGGTCTCTTGGTGGACACCTCCAATAGATGTTTGATTAGTATAATATGAGTAGTTTTAGTACGGGCCTGCGATAGAAGTGTGTTTGTTTTATTTAGGCAGGGCTGGTTCTATGTTTGTAGTTTGTGTTGTGTGTTGTCAGAGTCGGTCGTGGTCTGTTAATTGACGACGGCTCTGGCAATTGAAGATCATTGTGTAGGTTAGTGTTTTTGGTTATTTTACTAGTACCACCCTGCCTCAGTATTTATTTAGGTATAAAATTTATTTAGTTATCCTGGAGGCGTTGTGTTGTGTATTGGCCGCGTCTCCAGGCTAGTGAACCAACCACCAAAGTTAGTTTATTCAGTTATGAGTAGGTTAAGCCTGAAAGGTAAGTGAAAACAACTTACCTGTACTCGTCAGGTATTTTAGTTTGAAGTTTATTAGTAGATAGTGTGTTTTTATTAGTTACAATATTAATTATGATCTCGTACTTGGCAACCAATTCCAAAGTCTACCTTTAGCTGCTCATCTTATAAAAACATAACGTCTGCATGGGTCATTGATAACCTTAATTAGAGCCAAAGTAAAAGTCGTGATAAAAGTCGTAGCTAAAAATTGTTATAAATAACCCATAGTAAAAAATTCTAGTTGAAGTTACAGCACAATGACTGTGAATGACTACAGAAATTCTGAACCTTGTCACATGTAAAAGTGTTAGGGTTGTGCGAAAGTGACTATTTCCCACAAAATGAAAACAAAAGAAAATTTATGAAATAAAATGAAAACAAAAGGTTTTTTTTTTTAGATGAAACCAGCCTTAACAAAAGTTAAACAAAATTTAATCAAAATTCTAAAAATTAAAAAATTATTTATCTTTAAATTTGATGATACATCAATGAGCAAGTTTTTTTACAACACAGTAAAACAATATCATATAATAGTTCAATATCACTCTTGAATTTCGGTAGTCTATTACGTACCGGTAAGTCAATTTGGTGCACTTACATGTAACTTAAAAGTACCTTTCCATATAAATGAATCTGATACTGTGCTGGCAGGATACAACATAACTATAGGCAGTTCGGAATAAAGTGAACACTCAAAAAAGACCGGCTGAAGTTCTATTTTCAGCCAATTTGTATCTTTCCGCACACAACGGCTAACGAAGAGAAATATCTAACCTCTTTGGACACATCACTTTATGTTTGCGCATGTAAGATAAATTGTACAGCCAGTAAAAAACTTTATAAAGTTTGATAAAAAAAATAAGTTTATTAATTATATAAAATACAATGAACCCCTCAAGTGAATTTCAATGAGAACATCCACACTACATGAATATAAAAATAAATTGATGGTTGTTGAAATTTTAAAATTTTAAGTCCATTTGAGGTAACTACAGCTACTTAAAGTTCGCGCTTATAAAACGGCCACGGAAACGTGCAGTGACGTCACAAGCCATAGGACGCACGGAGCCTTGGCAAGCTAGCTGACTGCTGTCACACTCCGGCGGAATGCCAGACTACGCTTGGTCAATAAAAAACTATTTTTAATTCTATTACAGTGGTTCGTTTGGTTATACGTATGTAGTCAATCATAAAATGTAACAAACGTTATATTTCAAATGTATTCGAGTCTGAGGTTTTATAAAAGTTTAGTGTTACGCACACTGTTATATTGCACAATATCAGAGTAATATACAAGCACTGTAATATGCAATACATTAAAATAACCTGCTTACTGGTGCAAACCATTACTATATTTAATTATTTTATACCCATATATTTACTAGAACCACACTAGTGTCAGCCACGATGGCGCAATGGTTTCTCTATGGGCTGATATTGGAAAACTTAAGTGTGTTCAATAATCTTTCGGGTTAATATAATTTTTTTCTCAGATATTACATGGAACCGTCTATTCTTTATCCAAATTTAATATCATGTATAATCAATAGTATTATGTATTTCACTTCCAACGGATGTTAGGTTCATGTGCAATACACAAATTTATACAGCAAATAATACATCTGGGCTGTGGTTTTAGTTTAGCGTACCGCAAAAAAATTGTTATTTAAGCTGTATAACAGTGTAGCATAAGCCTACTGCAGTACTCTTTACCACTAATGACATGTTCATTACGTAATATGTGAAGTAATGAATGATTGAACACTCACAAAATAAACGCATTTAGCCTAAATGCAAGCTTAACCATATATGACCTATTATTTGAATGTAGGTATCCTATCCCACTAGACCACATAAAAAAATCACTTTTGCGATTCACGTTCCATTTAAATCGCTGTTTCTTCCGCGCAAATATGCCATTTCAGACACTGTATTAAATGATTGCGAAAATGGAAAATAGATGGTTTAAAAATATTAATAAAACATTTTTGTATCAGATGCTTGTTAAACTAGCCAACAGTATTATTTAAAAAATACATGACATTCGTGGGTTTTGAACCCAGATCCTTAAAAACAGTAACCAAGTACCGTAATCAATATGCTACACTTTACCAACCGAGTACCATGCTAGCTTAAGCCTATATATGACCAGTGTTGGTCGTTATGGCTTGTGATATGGATCAATCAAAATATGTTCTCGGATGCCTGCTACTGGCCCGAACTTTGCTTGCTTCCCATTCCTAAACTATAGTGTTTAGAAGACAAATTCTTTTTTATATCTTCATATTTTTTCATTGTTAACAATATGGCACACATTTCTACGTACAGTATTTAAAATTTCATGCAAGGGGTCCATTATATCGATTTTGATTAACTTTGTTTCAGTAATGTATTTATATACGAAAATAGAAGGAACTATATTACGTAATTTCACTGCCAACCATACAAGTGGCAAGGCAACTATAGTTTATGTTGAATTATATGCAGGAAAATGAAGGTGATGGTTTTCAAAAGTTTTTATTGCTCACTATATCTTGAACGACCTATATAAAGAATTTTTGCAAGCATAAAAAGCCTAATTCTTAACACAAGTAATTAAAAATATGAAATATTCACGTATCACCCATGATAAAAAAACTACCTCGTAAGTATAAACGTCACGCCCTAAGTATTAAGACAAAAAAATTTGCTACTCAAACATTTTTTTCGAATTTACATTTTCTAAATCATTTTGAAAAAATAAATCACGTGTTGAGTGTATGTGTGTAAGAGTGGAGTATCTGCGCAGAAGTTAAACTCTGGTGCACAGCACATGCTGCAGAGCTGAGTGTCTCCCACAATAATACTCTTTAGCAGTGTCTCAAGCCGTGTCCGGCCAAGGCTGCCCGACCATTTCCGAAGTGACGAACGACATTACGCTGTACTTACGTTGCATGATTAATCAACAATTACTGTATTATTCATTTTGTTCACTTATTTTTTAATGTATTTAATTACCACACACCATTCATGTTATTTTTAATATCTTTAATTGGCAAGGAAATCTACAGCGAATTAAAAATAAAGTGTTCTAAGTTGTGTGTGCTATTACAAACGGCAACACGGCAGAAGCTATACGTAATTTCACGTACCAACATTTTACTGAATGTACAGAATGAATATATACCTACGCTAATGCTTGATAGCACAAACAAATCAGGTAATTTTTAAAATGTTACGATTTTGTTACGATACCATGACGTTAATACTATTATTGTCTGCACCTACTGGAATAGCACCTTTCCATGCCATCAGCCATGTTTGTTTACAGTTTGCCGCACGCTTGTTCAACAGCACGTAAATAAACTGTGATGTAAATATTTTTCTAACAATGTGTAGACACAATTTGCATATGCGACTACAAGTTCATTAATTCAGATATTATTTTGTAAACCAATTAAAACTAAATGAATTACGATAAGCTATCGAATATTTGTTTAACTCTTAAAATTTTGCTTATTAACGAATTTCGACAGCTGAAATTCTTATTGAAATTGAAATGAAAGTAGCAAAATTTAGATTTTGGTTTCAGTACCTTTGCACAACCCTATAAAGAATGCCGTTTTATTTTTAGAGAAACATGTATGCTAGGTATGGGTAGAGAGTTTAGTTTTCATGCCGGAAAAAATGTTGGGAGGCGTCATAATGGCTAAATACATGGAAAGAGGGGGGAGGGGGCCAGTTGAATGTACACACTGTCCACTAACTACTCCCCGCCCCTTTCATTTCACTGTCAAGAACACCACCTCTCCGGAACACCACAACAAGATTGGCTGCTGCGACCCTCCCACTCCCTTACAATCCACTTCTGCCCCCTCCCACTACATATCTTGAACACCCTTCTCTCCCCTTTGTTTTGTCATTCTTGCAAACTAAACCATTCTCCTTTCTTCCAAGCCACACCATAAACATTAAGAGACTGCCGGCTTGCAGTGCTTGTTTGTTGACCTGTGAGCTTCTAATTATAAGCACTGTCATTTTGCACTTTACGCACGTATTTTTGACACATCTAAAATCGTTCTGAATTATCAGATTCCCAAATCGGTGCATCACGAATTAACTAGGTTTTACTGTATTTATACGTGTGAATAGGTCTGAGAAAATTTACAAATTCTTAACAAATTAAATTCTGTACAGGTGCACAAACATTGGAACTTAAATTTTCTTCAAGAAACACAAAACAAAAACAGAAGATGGTACCCTTATTAACAGTTTTGAATAGTTCCACATTTTACGATTTTATGTGTGTGTGTCTATATATATATATATATATATATATATATATATATATATACACATTTTTGTGTAAAATAAATAAAATGTGTTAATTTTTATTGCTTCATGCATATTAATTAACATATTTATGACTAAGCAATCAAATATGAGTACAGTTTAGGACGTCCTACATTCTCATGCAATGTCCTGCATATTGGACAATGTATATCCTACACTTCATTAAAACATCTGGTAACCCTATCCATAAGAATATACAAAAAACAGTTCAGTCATAAAACATGCTGATTGTAGGGCAATGACCCTAAACATTACACTTATTAATAGACTTGGATAATATACAACACATGCACAGTCCAATTATTTTAATAAACAGCACACTAAGGGAGTGGGTATAATACGGCCAACCATTGTATATGAAGTGCAATATGTAAGGTGCAGAGAGATTGTTTACAATTTTTTCTGCAAAAGTTAACGTGCACTGGAAAGGAAATTGAACAAAATGTTTCAAGGAGACGATTCATATATTGATGAGTTGAATGGTCATTTCCTTTAAAAATAATTTCACTGTAATAATCTAACAAATTTCTTTAAACAAAGACAAAAATGTTTGTCCTTATGGATGCTCGTCTGAACAAACTTCAATTTTGTTGTCGAGAATATTTTGTAAAGTGGAAAATTTGTTGTTGAAAACAAGATTAAATAGTGAATAGCAATAGATGCAAAATAATAACAAAAAGCATGATACGAGACATTAAGAAATCTACAGAAACCACCCAAAATGCAGTATTTTATTAGCAACAATCTTAATCATTTCACCTAAAAAACTCATTTTTTTGTACTGATCAAAGGAAATTCATATGTCGAAAAATAAAAAAAATTTGCACTAGAGTAATTTAAAATCCTAAATTTTGGTTACGGTCATCAACATATTTTGAAAGCTGCTTGATACTTATACAAACTTATGTACCCTACTAAAATTTATGCATAATACTCTAACCTGTATATCTGGTTCAATATGCATTTTAATGAACTATAAATACAGTTTACAAAAACTATACACAATTACACCATAATGAATTTCTGAACAAAACTGACAACAAATAAAACCATGAAAACTTGTCTCTATATATGAAAATAATTTTCATGTTTTCCTTATCTATGAGAACATAGTAGAGTCCCGTTAGGCTAAAAATAAGCAAGCCACTTTTTGTGTAATTAGACTTAAGTTTTAGGACCAATAATCCAAAGAAGAAAAATCATCAAATGGCCAGTAACAGTAGTTAAGTCTTTGCAATATAGTACATTATATGTAAATCGTAATAAAAATTTACTAAGCGATTTTGTTATCTTTAGTATTCTGTAAAAAAAAAAACAACAATCTTGAAACCTTGTGATCCCTTTAAGTACAATAAAAATTTCGAAATATTACATGAATAAAATATTTTTTCCCAAATTCCAAAACATTTTTAAAAAACTTTTAGAAGTTTTATGACCAAATTACTTTTTGCTTTTTATTTTTGACAGAGACTGAATTTGAAACTTAACAAACAAAACTTTATAGGCAGTAACACTGAAGTGTCCATGATTGAATGTACACAGATACTGAGAAAAAATATTGAATAGTCATTAACTTTAACTATAGTCTGTCATACAACATTGTATTCAAAACATTGTTCAGCCATCAATATTTCATTCCGAAAATTCTAGCATTAAAAACTCAAAGTGCTGTAAAACCCTCTTACATTGCTAATAATTGGTTACAATTTCAATGTATATTCTATTATAATTTATGCTTTGTAAAGCCTAGTAAACACCCAAAACGTTAGCTCACGTTAAACACTTTAACATGCTGTCAATACTTTTACAACTAATCAGGCCAAAGCAGTGAGGAGCCTTTGTTATATCAAAATTCTAAGCCTTACATTAATTCAAATAAATATTTTTGACCACTGAAGAATTACCTACCTTCATGAGAATTTTACTACTGCAACAACTGTTAACAACACTTTCTTTTGCTCTGTTTAGGCTTTCGAAGATTTACAACATCATTGTTCTGGATGGCCTGTCGCTCTTTGCGTTCCTTCTTTGTTCGCAACACTTGTCTCGTTATCGCCATGAACATCTGGTTAAACAGAAAATGTAACATTTCAGAAAAATGTTATGCAACATTTTTAAATTTTATAAATAAAGCCGATAGTCATTTTGAAAATTATTTCATTTATGCTGTCTGCAAATAATTACAAAGACGACATAATGAACTGCTTACTAAAGCAAATTATATAAAAACAGTTATTCAAATTATTATACAATTTTAGACAGACTTAGGGTCTCACACATCTGGCATTCAAGCAACAGATTGTTGCGGTTCAGAGAAGACCATAATAGGCACTGGTGGGAAATACATTCATTTATCTTTATTTTACTGCCACTCCAAACACAATTACACCACTTCTGAAAGTCTAAAGCTTATTGAGGCCAACTTTAGTAGACCACGTCCTAACTCCACTCTTGCAAACTGCTGCCACATATAGAACACCCTTGAACCACTTGGCAACAAGTAGCATCCTTTCCACATAGAAAAAAACAATAGTGAACGTTCCCCATGGTGCAGGAACCTTCAAATACCTTCAAATTATGTGATTGAGATGATTATGGAGCTGGCCTGGAATGAAAGGACAGACAAAATCGCAGTTCCCCATTACCGTATTTACTCGTGTACTGCCCCCCATGCATAGCCCCCTCTCCATTTCAAAGTTGTAAATTAGAGAAAAATTAATATTCCGTGTATAACCCTTCCACACCTAAAACAAATAATTTTAGCATAAGTAATACAAACACGAAACAACAGCCGGACACATCTTGTTTGTTTGGCTTGGCCGCGGAGCGTAGCAGCGGACAAGTTTATCAGTAGTTGAGCGTGAGCCCGGGCAGATGGCTAGAAGCATGCGGGAGGATGAGACCGGGGCGGGCTGGTGTGTGGTCAGGCAGGAGGGTGGGAGGGGTGGGTGGCTGGCCAGGCACGTGATGCTGCGTTGCCATATTCTTCAGTTGTGCAAGCTCTGCTCTGCTGTGAGGTACACACGCATAGAGGCCATTGTTATCAGTAACTGCTAGCATTAATTGCGGCGTTCTTGGTTTCTTGTCAGTTTATTTAGTTACGTTGTTTGATAATGGGGGAAAAATGGTGCAGTTTCACTGCTGAATTTAAGTTAAATGTGGTGAAATATGCTCAAGAGAATCAAAAAAAGGGCCGCGAGACATTTTGATGTCGACTGCAAAAGTGTGCACGTGGTGTCTGCAACAAATTAAAATAAGTTGAGTTTTGTAAAATAATTATTTTATGCTATGATTACTTAATTTTTTTATAAGTTCGATGGCCGGTAAAGAACTGCCTTTTTTTTTTAAGTTCAATAGCCGAAGAACGGCCATGTTCCTTAAAACAGAATCTTTAACCTTGAACCTTCCATTGTTTACAAACACCGTTGGCGCGCTCCCACGCCGTTTATATCAGTACCGACTACCAAGACACGTTAATTAGTTTATGTAAGCATTTCCATAATGACTTACTATTATTGTTTGCATTTTTGTGGAAGTTCACAGTAATAATCAGCATATAAAACAAATATGTTGGTAATTTGAGTGCTTACACATTTTTTTTGCAGTGATAGTAGTTTGTCCCGTGTATAGCCCCCCTCCTAATTTTTAACATAAATTTTGGGCAAAAAAGGGGGGACTGTACACGAGTAAATATGGTATATCCCATCTACTTTTGGTATCACCACGAGTCCAACACGTGAGATCCTGGAAGTGACCCCAACTGGACCACAAATCAGAATATCCTTGAAGCGATGTGATTGATACACCTTTGCTGCTCCTCGGACTGTTAACTCGGCCCACTTGACATTATTTGACATTGATACTGCGATTTGTTAATTCTACGCAGCTTGCGACCCTTGAAGACCACAATTAGTGGGTCAATTAACAGGTACAACCTAACCTCTGCAACCTTAAGTATACTGCATCAATTAACCCATATTCGCATCTCCTACAACTTGATCAGTGACAACTGTATACGTAAATGAATTGTCTACAAGCACTGAAATTTTACTGCAATTATTAAAAACTAAATATTGGAGGGAAAATTAAATTTTAAGAATAAACGAACAATCATTAATACAAAATCATGATACCAAAACAATAAATGTCTAATCTATACACTTAAAAAATATGTCAAACAAATTATATAATTTAAGAGAATAAAAAATATACCTAAACTGAATGCATCCATTAGATTTAGAAATCAAAAATTCATGTTGCTAGAAAAATAGTTTGTAATCATTTACACATGACTAATTATTACAGTAAAGAAAAAACAGTATGCAGCTATCAAACTGTAGGAAGAAAGAAAAAATTTTCGTTGCCGCTTATCTGTTCTCAAAAGTCTCACTGAAGTAGAAGTTGGTGAGCCCAGATGACTTCGTACAGTTCCCAATACCAGAAGCAAAATGAGAGAAAGGGCGAAACTCCAGCAGGTTCTGCTGAAAAACATTAACAAAAGAAAAAGCCACAAGTTGGCCGGAATTACTGAATACCACTAGTTCAGAAGTACAGTGTGTTTGAGGATAGTCGAGTTCGAGAAATCTGGTTGTCACGAGAACCTCACCAAACACACACTAACCAGATAATAAATTAAGACGAAAAATTATCAGGCCGAACATAAAACCTCTCCTACAAAAATCACTCATTAGATGAGGGCAAAGAGTGGGTATCACTCTGAAGAAATCACAAGTGCTAAATAAATCGCACATTCAGAAACAACCACAATAAATAGAATGAAAATATAGCACTACGAGTTTACTACATTCTTAAAAATCTTTTGCTACATTGTAAGAGAAAATATGGCATCTTAAGTGTCAACATTTGCCACAACTACAGGAACACCATGCCATACATAATGACCGTGCGGTGGTTGACAGCAAAATGGAATGAAAACTAAGACAGGAAGAGTGCACAGACACATCAAAATAATGCATGTCAAAAATTTCTGGGAGCAGTGTGTAACAGGACTATTTCATAAATACAGTAAAATGTAGTGATAAGCTACAATTTAAGATATTATTATTATGTTATTCTGTAAAGGCAATAGTTACAATGAAGTGGCATCAACATTAGTATTTATTATGTTGCAGTTGTCAAACATCAAGGGGTATGGATACGCAGTCTATAGTAACTATAAAAAATTATAAAAACTATCACTACTATAAATCTTACAGTAAATGTGTCTTGTTTGGTATCAATGTAACCTGCCAAGCACCATTTAATCAAATATGGTACTGAATTTAGCATAAATTCACGTATGTTAGTTACAGTTTTTGTCAGTAAGTGCCCAGCAAACTGGCGACCTAGGAGACCAGCTGCAATGTCACATGTGGGCCTAAGAGCAAGAAGAATAGTCCTTGCGCCCCCCCCCCCCCCAGCTCCTACTGCGCCTCTCTCTGTCTCTCCCCACTCTTTCTTCCCCTGACCACTGGTAACTAGGTACGTATTGTAATAATGCATGAATTAAGAGATGCCAAAATTATTCAATACTCAGAATGAGATTCATGCAACTTAATAAATGTGAAATGCGCTACTTTATTTTCTGTAATAAATATGTAGGCCTTTAATAGCGGACTCACGCATTCGCGAGCAGCAGAGTGACTCTCTCTGATTGGCTGAGAGGAACTTTGTAACCTCCATGTGCTTCAGGGTGAGGAAGAGATGTGAGGTATACAGAGGAGTACGCGGGATGCTAGAAGAGAGACGCGAAAATGTAAGCAAGCAAGTAGCATGTATTTAACTCCGCCGGGAAAAGTGATAAATTCTCAATTGTCAATCTGTGGGGCGGTACACAGCATATCTATGGGTCGTCAGTCGAGTGGATTTCCGGGTAGTCACGGCAGTTTCCCCAGTAAATCAACTCCTTCAATTATCTGTTTAACCTGATGGAGAAAATACTTCTTTGTTTCGCTACCATACAGTCAAAGTAGTTAAACGTCATCGTAATCTGCAACTCGAGGTGTGTGGGTTCGTGGGCACTTGTTTTTCAATCAGATATATGTGTGTTTTCTTTAGCTAGTTGGACACATCAGCAACCTTTTAACAATCAACTTTAATTGCCGGAGATACAGACTAAAGGAAAAATAGGAACAGTAATAAAAGTAGATTGCGGCACGTGGAGAAAGAATAAATATGCGGTGAAAACTGCAGTAACACCCGCTACAAAATCAATGGTGTGAAAGGACAACTAACAGGAATTTCAAGCAAAGTAGCTTACGTCCGGCCTTAAAAAAAGAACTGGCAAAACTTGACTCTGCAGACGACTAACACAATGCTACAGAGGAGAACATGTTAAAAAACTGAATTGCACGCAACTAAATCACCAATTATAAAATATCACTTTAAATTTAATACAAATTAATAGAATTAAATGGGTGACGTACTTTGACATGGTACAATGAGATAGAAATATTAAATATTGTAATGAGACAGTTTAATATTTAAAAAATCTTTCAGCTACCTCTTTTGCAGTAAGCTGAATGCTCCGCCAGAGGATTAGAAATCCAGTAACTATGTCGTTAAAATAAATTTAAACAATTTCTGCTGATGCAACAAAGAGAAATCGAAATGACAACTTGTGAAACATGTTTCTGGTCAATATGCCTCAGGGTTAAAAATAGTATAGTTTTTTTGGTAAGTTTACACTAATTTTGAAATTTCAGATTACTCTTTTCTGCTCAAAGATAAATGCAACAATCACAATTAATTGTCACCTTATGCAACTGTTATAACTGTGCAATAATTTAAATCTTTAAGTTTAATAATATAACATTAACAGTACATAATTTGTGGAGTGGAAAAGCTAAAGGAGCTAAGTGCCAAAATTATGTTTTCACATAAAAAGCAAAAACCAGCGCTGCATGAGGCTGTGGACATATGGGGACGACGATCTTTTAGTCCTCACAAAATCTGTCGGGAAAATTATTGAGACTTAATTTCTCAGTATTATATTGGCATCGACACATAGTTCATTTTTATGTAAGAAATTTTATTTTGTCTTTTTTTGGCACTTAGCTCCATTAGCAATTCCACTCTTCATTTGTGTTATTGTTCTGTTTGAAGACAACCTTTTCCAAACCGGCCACTGGCCGAACACTTTGTGGATAAAAAAAAAAATTTAATCAATAAAACCTTGCTCGTGCATACACAGGCGAAGCAGGCTGCACTACCCCCTCCTACTACACCTCCTTACAACCAACCACTCCTGCCAACACAGAGCTGACTACCTCCCATATAACCGACATTAAATGCAGTTTGTGGGGTGGGTAGAGGGTTGGCGGTCGTCGGCCAGCTGTTATTTAAGGTAAGGTAATTTGACTTTATGTATCATTGACAGTGAGGTAATTAGAGACAGTGACACACAACTTGTTACAATGATAAGAGATGGAAGAGGAGTCGGCCACAGCCTTTTTAAGAAACCATAACTTTTGCCTGGAGCAATTTCGGGAAACCATTGAAATCTGAAATCAGGATGGCCGGAGCCAGGGATAGAACCCGGGTTCTCCCGAATGAGAGTCCGTGTTATGGTTGTGTCACCTCGCTCGGTAGCTGTATTGAAGACCACACACCTAGGCCACGTTTAAAAGCTACTGCAACACCTGGAATCTTCCAGTTGCGGTAAGCGGCATCCTATTCAATCCCTGAGCTGTGTGAATGTTCTGGGTGACATTGCAGCAGACTATAAATACAGTCTCGCAGAAGCCAAAGGAGTGTTATTGTGGTGTTTAGCCTATGCATATAAGTGGCTGACTGCAGCGAAGACAATGTAGATGAGGGTGAGGAGCAATGCGGAATCAGTTCATTGAGTGGCGATAGACTGGCAAGTGCGTTCAGTGGCAATAAAGTTAGACTATTACTGTAAATATTGAAACATTTTCTGGAAATGGATGTTTTAAGACGACGATGGTTTATGTAATCTGGAGACTATTTTGTGTAAAAGAAACAAATATTTATTAACTGTATACAAAGAAAATGGATTTTCGATGTACGGAAAATTAACTACATACAACTATTTGAAGAGTTGTAAACTGCATCTATGCAAGTGCTGTTTAATAACTTACAGTATTTTAATAAGGACTGTACTAAATAAGGAAACTTAATTTAATGCTTTCACTTAATTCATCAAGTTTTCTATTCTGATCTAACCAAATTGCTCCCAAGACATTAAATTTGTAGCAATAAATTATTTAGAACTGAAAAGTGTCTATAAAGATTAATTTACCTATGCATAATAGTAAACATAATAGCAATGTAATTTGTTTTTTCACATTTTCACTCTCTCACATGTATATGTGTGTATAGGAGGGCTGAAATGCAAGCAACACATTCTACTTTGTTACTTGACAAAAATAAATGTATGAGACAGCGTGTGTACGCTAAAAAGCCAAGCAAGAAATAAGAGGGACAACAGATAAGACTACAGAGTGTGGCTAGCTATCAGTTTATGCCAGGTGTCAAAATCAAGGCACTGAAGAGAGGAGGAATTATGTGCCCGCAGCCGATTAGATAAAAAGGGGAAGCCTACAGCTAATGTTGGTGAAACTCATGCCACTAACAACTGACAACAGTATGCAGCATCGTGTTGAAGCAGACATGAAACTGGAAAGGAAAGTAGTAACTGGTTAGAGGCTGGACGCTAGACCAATCCACAACAGTGCCCCTATTGTAGACACTGAACTAATGTGGCCAGTTTTGGAAACAGTTATTCAACATGACACTAAGTTTGGTAGTAACATTTTCATGCACACAAAATAGAGGCACTTCTTTGGTCTTAAAGAGAAAAAATTAGTGAAAATGGCAGAATATGGCATTTGTAGGTCATCGGAACAGTCTGCATACAATGCACAAGAAAAGTACATCTTGGTATCTGTAGTTCTATAACCAGGCATTTGACTTATGTAATAATTTAATACTGCTGCAATTTAATTTTCATGATATTAGATGTGTATGATAGGGACTTGAAATGCAAGGGCTATAAGACTCTCGCTCACCAATTGCCTCATCATATTTAGGCATAAGGCACTTAAATTTGTGTTACTGGTACCTCTTTTCCCCTTGAACATTTATCTTAAGGCCATGTACTAAACCATAACTGTACTAACACTTCATTATTTCTTGCTGTGCCAAAAAATTTGACTACCTATGAACTTGATACTGACATGTGTTTGTGTCTCACTGAAATTCTTTCATGAAAACTCCAAAAATTATGATGCACTCCAATCTATATTGATATATAAAAGCATAACACTCAAGAAATTCCAGACGTGATGTCCTACATTTGAATCATTTGAACGTATATTGGATTTCGGAAACCCTATTTAATATCTTATATATTTTTGCACAATTGTATCAACAAAATTTTTTTTTCGAGATTTTCTATTATACATTGTCTTAGTGTAAATTTTTATTCGACATTTTCTATTATATGATAAGCAGCAATTTTGTAATAGTTAGCCGACAAGGGGTTAGAAAGTTGTTTTTGCTTCTAAACTGCTCTGAAAAGGTTCTGTGTGTGCGCCAACAAGCGGCACTGAGGCGAGGAGTCATGTGTAACACCCGGAAAGAAAGGGAATGGCGGCATGAGACTGAGTGGTGGTGGTGGTTAATTGTACTCATGGCAGGGAAACCTCTATAGCATAAGCAGCCTCCATTATGGTTACAAGTAGGGATGATTATTGGTTTTAAATTAAGCAGAGTGATGATAATTTTCCTGGTATATTTGCATTTGCCAAAGAACACACACTGCAGTCATTGTAACAAACGCGTGTCTAGTCTAATAGCAGTGGCAAAATGCATGCTGAAATGGGGTAGCAGAGCAACATGGAATCAGTAATGTTACTTGCCTAGTATGATGTCTGATCTTGTTGAAGGCACCGGTTTATAGTTGGTAGAGGTTGGCATTGTGCATGAGGAAAATCATTTAAATTGGCTAGTTATGGAAGTGCGGCAGCTGTTCTGTTAAACTATGCTGTTGTTTGTGGCAGTAGTCTCAAGAAATGCTTATTCATCAGCAGTGGAATGACAGGCGTGTGGAGCACTTTCCTTTGAGAGGTGTAGCAACAGATTTGGGTTCCAAGAAAGAACGTGTTGGGGGGCAGGAACTCAATGCCGGTGGTGACACTCTGTTATAGAGACTTCACAACGATAACCGAGGTGATTAGTACCAACTGCGTATGAAGTAATGGAGGCTGAGAAGATCTGAAGCCGCATGACTGACATGCTGGTTAAAGTGAAGACGTCACAGATTGGCAGATTACATACTGGAGGAGAAAGCTACTCAGTAACAGGTACGCAACATGGACTTTCTGCGTGCATTGTAGTTTGGGAGCAGTTCAACATAATTGTTGTGATTACCAAGAGCCTCACCTCGAGGACAGGCTAGCAACGACGGCAGTCTTAAAGTAACAGTTTTACAACAATATGTTGGCTACATTTCACTCCTGTTATCTTAAGTTGGTGATGCTCAGTGGTCAGGAATAACTGTAAATTGTAAAATGTTAAAGTTATGGATTTGTAGAGCTGTTAAGAACTAAAAATTGAGTTATCCTTCTTATATACTTGCTCTGTATGAACCACCTGAACTTGTTAAATCTTGATAATTTTATTTGTAATTTGTTATTTTTGTACTTCAGTTGTCAGAAGGCTTAACCTAAATAGAGTACATTCTCAAAAATCATTATATTAAAGAAACTTCTCTGTACAAAACTGAAACAGTGTCTCTCATGAACAGTGTGATGCAGCTTTGACAAATATTGTATTAATACCTAAGCCATTGTGGCAATGCACAGTTCTGCATCTGCTAACTAGCTTCCATCGGGGTTAAGGTAGGTCAGCACATTTTTAAAGCAGAAGACATTTATGCTCGAATACTAAAACATCACGATGCTAGTGAAGAACTGTGGTCACAATTCAACAATGTGAAAGACTTTGTTGAGCATAAGGATGCCAAGAAAAAGCAGATATCAATAATGGACTTTTTCAAAAAGTAGAATGGGAGGAGGGGTATGTTATTAATTTTACTCATATTTCTATTATAATGCCATTTTTTGCCCTGTAGGTCCTAAAGGCTATTTGTATAACTGTTTTAAAACCAATTTATTAAGTATTGATTTTTAATATTATACTGTTAGCATTGTTCATTGTATGCTATTTTTACAGCAGGGTTTATTTAATCTTCATTACTTTCTTCAGTATTGTTTATCACCATGTTTATAATTGATATTTAGGCTATTTACAAGTGAAAATGGGACAGTTCACAGTACACAGTTTTAGTGTAAACAGCCACGTAACTGTACAATTTTTTTTAAACTGATACAACCAAACGTTGGGTGCACTTCTCAGATGCGGACGGCATAGGGCAACATGACACTTGACAACAGCACGTCTGACGCGAGTCACTAGCCCACACACTCACGCACACACAATCGGTTCGGCCCGATCATAGTAGCTGCGCAGGCACTTGTATGTGTCGGTGAAAAGAAATTGAGAAACAGCATTATTATAATCTGTGAATGTGTTCTACAAGTTTGTTACATTTTGATGATCTTGCTTAGATTTTATCTGACTGTTTCACAAAACATGGAACTACAGTTAATAATTCGCTCTTTGCAGTTAACTGCATTAGAATTTGTCCAACGTTTATCTCAAAATGTTACAGATATCATTAACGACTTGTTGACAGCGTAGTATTATTTTACAAGCAGATTATTTTCTTATGGCCAAACCTGCGGAGAAAAAGAACTGCAGACATAGCGTGAGTGATGTTGTCATCACGTCACATCAGCTGAATGAGCTTGCGTCAAGAGCTGTGACTAGATAGTGGTTAAGAGTGGCATAAGTGACGCAGCCCAACACGTCGTGTATGTTGTTTTTGTACCAACCAGTTTGAGAGTCTTTGCACATACAGATTATCTTGTGCATGTGTGTAGGCCGCTGTGTAATGTAACATAGACAAGGTCCCAGGATATCACTGCTTCGACTCCGTCACACTGAACACGTGATAACACTGTTTTAAAAATAAGGTTTACTTGAAAGAAGACTATTGTTTTCATGCCAGAGATCGTAAACAATAGTGTGACATTCGGCCAAACAGCTTTATCAAAACAAGACGTTGCGCTAGCACGAATTACCGTTGCCGGCAAAGTTTGTGTTTATAACGTATCGACGAAAAGTCTTAGATATCCATCCAGAACATACATACATTTAGAATACTTATCCCTGCTGAAAAAAATTATTATTTCAATCAACAATATTATGATATACAGACAAATAGTTTCCAAACACACACGTTGCAGGCATGAGAATTTATGTTGCCTTAGACCTTTTTGATTAATTTTGATCCAAAGTAAGGTTGTATATGCTCATTAAGAGTATCCTTTTATTCAAAATGTGTCTTACTTTTAGATAACACTGCGATTTCAGTAAACTTTATTACGATACCTCTGTAAATAAATTCTGAAAACAGACGTCGCGGGCGCGAGAATTTATTCTGCCAGAAATGTTTTTGCTTTTGTTATATAAAGTAAGGTTATATATGCTTGTCCACAGTATCCTTTTATTCAAAATGTGTCTTTCTTTAAGAAAATATTACGATGTCAATAAACTTATTACGATATCCCCGTAAATAAGTTCTGAAAACAGACATTGCGCGGCTGCGAGAATTTATGCTGTCCGAGACATTTTTGCTTAATTTTGAACCAAACTAAGGTCGTATATGGTCTTCCAGAATATCATTTTATTCATAATGCATCTTTATTTTGGAAAGTATTACCATTTCATTAAACATTATTACGACATCCCGGCAAAAAATTCCGAAAATGGACGCTGGGGGTGCACGAATGGTTGTCGCCTGCGAAATTTACGATTTATTTTGAGTTATATAATTGTCGTAGATCCAGTTCAAGGGTATTCTTTCATACATAATCAATTTATTTCTAGAAATAAGCTTGTGTAACTGAATAAAAACCGGTAATTTTTGCGCTTAGTCAAAATTTTAATAACGACCCATCTGAAAAAATGACCCTATTCTCGGGAACAGTGAAGGGTCGTAGAATCAGGAGTTGACTGTATCTGGTGTTCCTAAAACTCCATCCTCCTGTAAAACCTTCCAGGCTTTTTTCACCAAATATTCTGTGGCTCCGAAATAATCAATTGTTTTTTATACTCTATGATTCTGGAACAAGTGTCAGTATCTGGACTTTCTGAATTATATTGCTGGCTACTTATTTTTCCTTCAATTTTCCCATTAGTGTATTACAATTAGTACAAGTCATTCTAGATTTACTGCTGGTACTTTCAAAGCATATTAAGTTTTTTACATTTAGAGCTTTACTTGCCTGTGTTGTGAAACTTTCATGTACCCGCTGTGCTTTAATCTTTAAGTATGAAGTACTCTCATTTATCCTCCTTTTTTTTATCCTTGATTGGTGAACAGTCCATCATCCTACAGCTGTTGTTGATTTTCTCTATGGCAAATGAATTATCTGGTTCATAATCACACTCTGATGAGTTACTTTCATCTTCTTGCTCTGTTTTAATAACTTTTGCTTCTTTAACAGCTAATTTTCGGCAGGATATGCAGAGGTTTTTTTACCTGACACAAGATCAACAGACTCATGACATTTCTCGTAAAATTAAAAAGAAATAGTCTTGAAGCCTTTATGTACATTCTTCTTATGTTTAAAAGGGTCACTACACACTTTTTGAAGAATTTCAAAATTTAACAGGAAATAACGCTTGTGACAAACACACACGTTGAACATTGGAGCATTTAGTTCTTACCTATAAAAGTTCTCGATCTGATTCAGTAAGTTCTGTTGTAAAACATACTGGGCAAATTGGATTTAGAACTGAACAGTTTTCTTGTAGGTGATGTCCCACACGACAACTTTCCATTTTCAAAAACCCAACACTAAATTAACTGAACATTATTCAACACACATCAAACATGAAGAGCAATTTTCATTGTTGACAGAACAGACTGCATTTCAAACATTCATGAACAATATCAAACACAGACTGATAGAAAAGTTTCAGTCTCTATCAACATGAAAACCTGCCCTGTTGCTTTCCCATATTCCTTCTCTCTCTTCCCCTTGCCATCCCACTGTGTCCCTAAAATTTCCGCATCTTAGATGAGGTCATTCAAAGGCTGATAAGAAACTGAGTCTCTGGCATGACTCCTTTATTTCTCATGCCTTTTAAATTTAAATTATAATCATTTTAACACAAGGCAATACTTTGTAAAAAAAATTCATAAAACAGTAACTAAAAAATAAACGAAAACACCATTTCTATATTTTTGCTGCATTTAACATATGGTAAGAAGATTGTAGAGAAAAAGTTTCAAAGATGTGTTATTTGTAACTTAAGAGTAATTGCAAATTTTGTAAAAACTAAACATTTTTCATTTAATGCAAATGAATTTTTTTAATTTTATTGTTCTGCATGTTTTCTTTATCTACTTAAATAGAGCTGGAAATTATCTTACATTTGACAGCTAAATGAACCTGACAGCATAAAAACAAAAAGAATTAGAACAATTTCAGTCAACTTATGTAGGTCTTTAGAGAGCATACATTGCTGCAAGATTTCAAAATTAAAAAATTTCTCCTTCCTAAGGTTTTTCTCTAAAAATTCTGGAAAAAAAAAATTTGTTCTTATTTTATGTATACCTACATAGCGAAAAAAAAATTAATGGCATCCAAGACGTTGAGGCACTGTCATGTTTTAAAATTAGGTGATTTGAGATGAAATGACCCTAGGTAATTTTTTTAAAAATAATTTGCAACATTTGTACCCAACAGACAGACAGACCGAGAGACAGATAAGAAAGCAATTAATAAATCCATATATAAATACACTGTTCATTGTTGCTGAAAATCTCATTGTCACACAACAAACAAACTGACAAGAATGAAAGTTAAATAAAAATATGTTAAAAATGACAAAATTAGGCTTTCAGTTGGTATTAACAACTCCATGGAGTTTGTCAATCAACTCAGTGGTCGCTCATTTTTTAGACTAATTTTTCACTATAAATTTACCAATAAACTTTATCTGGTATTATGCTCATAAGATACAATCTCGGAACCATTTAAAAATTTAACTAGGCCTAGCAAAAAACTAGTTCATAAAATGTCCTTTTACATGATAATGACCCACTCTATGGTTTTGGCTCATTGTGAAAGTAACTAAATGACTTAACTGCCTTTTTAGTTGAAACCATGTAATTTTGAGTCTTTAAAATTGTATCTATCAAGACTGTCAGTGTCTTTTACCCCGGCTTTCGTAAGCAAACCCTCATGCTTTTTACTGTCTGTTTTGAGCATTCATACTTACGCTTAGGTAACATTTCACCAGTGAAAAAAAAAAAATCGGCAGAAATAATATTTTGGTCGTAAACCATATGCAGGGACGGATCTCTGCTTTCCTTTGCCCAGGGAAAGACTTGTTTAGTAAAAATTTTCGGCACATCCCCCTGGTAGCCTCTCTAACAGCACCTGCGTCAGACGACCTACCCCTCCCTTCTCCACTCTAAATTCAGCCCAGCACTTCCTTCACCCGTGATAACAAGAGACACTGCTGTCTGCAGCTGCCAGGATCAACAAAACACGGAGAAGAGAGACACTGCAAGCATCACGCATGTGCCGTGCAAGCTATTTTATTTTTTGCTGCGTGAGCTGTTCTGTTAAACACCACCTCATGCCACACTTTGTCATGTCAGCTCAATTCTGGCAAAAAGATGTCCAACTGAAAATTTATCTAAGGTGTGCTTTACATAACTCGGCACCTGATTTATATGAGAAGTGAAGTAAAGAGTATGAACACATTCAGTTGGGAAATGGAAATCACAGAAGAGACAGAATGTAAGTACCTAGGGATACTGGTGCAGGGTGACATAAAAGAGAAACAAGTAGGTAGATAGAAAGATTTCTAATGGAAAACACGCACAAGGAAAGCTAGGAAGAGTAATGAAGAGAAGTAATTATTCTGTGAAAGAAAAGGCATAGATTACAATACTATGGCTTATGTTGGAATATGCTGCAGCAGTGTGTCGCCCATATGTGAAATTGGAAGTGCAAGAGTAGGGGAAGGTACAAAGATGGGCAGCAAGGTTGGCATAGGATAAATAGAGAAGGCAGACACAGGATAGCGGGGACAAAATGAACTTTCGGCCACCAGTAATGTTAAAGGAATTGGGTCATAACTTATTGAACGATAGAAGAAGAGTGGAAAGGATGGCCAGGATATACAATGTGGTGAATGGACGAGGAGAGTGGGGAGAGTTACAAGTTTCAACATACCTCGTCTGTTTAAAATGCCCTATGTTGACGTTTTTGCTGAGTTTTTACAATTCTATCCGCATCCACAAAAACTGAGCCAATCCTAATGAATATCACTTCATTGTCAACTATTGTGACCAGCACCACCAATTCAACCGTGATGATATTTATGTTGTTAGATCCTGTTTTAAGCAACTTTGACTCGTTTTCAAATGCCACAAATATTCATCCTCGAAAAAATCTTAAATTACCTCACTTGAATAGACTTATCTTTTTATTTACAAGCTTTTTTTACAACATATTTATAATTCTTTCAAGTAATAATTCTTCATTACTATTTTTAAGTGATTAACTGTGTAAGTTGCTACAGTGGAACCTCATTAATACAAACCCTGTTAATACAAAGTTCTCATTAATACAAAATGAATTTTACTCCCCTTGGAATGGGACAAGAAATGAAATAATTACTTTAATGTTCAATGAAAATTTTCTTTACATATTAAACCATGCAATATCAAATACTCAAGTAAAAGGAAGTCACTGTAGTGAAAATACTACAGTGAACCCTCGATAACTCGGACCTCGATGTCCCGGACTTCAGATAACTCTGACAGAATTTCAAACAATAAAATTAATTTTAATTAAATTATTCTTTGGTCAAAAATCATAAGAAAATAGTGTCTGCCTCATTTAAATACATCACGTTTTATTTAAAAACAATATTAAGTTTTAAAAGCAGTTGCTCATCGCTACGTAGCCTTTAATAATCCCACCGTAAAATATCTGACAAGTTCCGTGTGGTTGAATGTTGCTAGCGAGGTGCGCAAGTGGAGATGCAACTCAGCAGGCAGGCCTCCCTTCTATATCTTTCCTCCCTCTTCACCGCGCGAGCCAGACACGCACGTGCATCATAAATAAACATTTCAGTATGATGCTGGTGAATTGGACGGTAACTGCAGGTCACAATGGCACCTAAAGGGAAATTTATTTTGTTCTTGTTTGTGCGATAAATTCAAGATTGCAAAACAATTTGTTCCAGACATTAATGAAAAAAATTAAAAGCCATTGGTTTGCATTGCAATGTAGGCAAGGTGGTGAGAGGGTTTTACGGCCCTTTAATGACGTCTTACAAGCCGATGAAGGTGAAGTGAGGTGAAAGAACAACACAACATCCATGCCCGAGCAAGGATTCGAACCCAGGGCCTCTCGCACCGTAAACTGGCGCCTAACCCTGTACGCTAGAGGCCGACGCGATATCGAAAACAAAAGGGGGCTTAATAAATTATAAAAAAAGGGTGGCGCAGATAGGGGCTTTTGCCCCGGGCCGCACATTCTAGAGGGCCTCGCTTTTGAAAAAGTTAAATGGTTAAAATGAATGGGCTTTTTTATTGAGTTACCGTTAATGTTGATGGAATCTGTGAAATTTATTTTAAGTGTAAAGTGTGTGTAAAGACGTCGCTGATCTTTGAGTTTCCGTTAATGTTGATGGAATCTGTGAAATTTATTTTAAGTGTAAAGTGTGTGTAAAGACGTCACTGATCTATGACGACACAACCAAGGTAAGATATAGCATGAGGGGAGGCCTACAAGCGCACATTATCACTTCAACCACGGCCGTAGACTTCAACTAAACAAAAAAAAAAAAAGAGGAACGGTAGACTGAGATTTACGTTGCTCCTGGCCTCGTATTCTAGCAAAGAGGTCCTGCAAAAAAAAAAAAAAAAAAAAACAATTTCTCGTAGGAAACTAGTAACTGGCTGCAGATACTACTGTGACATGCTGATATAGAGCAATTTTTACTGTGACATGCTGATGTAGAGCAATTTTTAATGTAAACATCTCGTGAGCTGCGTGTGGTCACGTGCGGTGTTTTTATTACTGTTGAGACTGTACCGGTTGACCTTGACTACTTCCGCTCACGCTCTACAACCCTAGCTTATCTCTCTCACATACACGCGCACGCAGACTGTCGTCAGCCTGACGAGAGAAGGGGGTGAGAACTTTTATGTGGTCGAAGGGTGCCTTGGTGCCAGCTTCTAGCAGATAGCCAGAAGTAGCATAAAAAATAAATAAAAAAGAATCTGCCGGCCCAGGTTGTTTGACACTCTTTCTTTTATAGCTCTCCACGTTGCAGTGATAATTTCCCCGCTACCCCCTCCTGTAAATAGATACGTACAAAGTAGTATATATTGCCGTCTCTTTTACTTGTAGAAATGAAAGCGTACTGATTTTCTCACGTTCCTTGTGATTAATGACTGATTACCCCTCCTCCCCAGACGACCCTCAATAACACGAACAAATCGTAACTCGGACAGCTTCTCCCCCCTTTTAGTCCGAGTTATCGAGGGTTCACTGTATATTATTAGTGGGGATAAACAGAGTGACCAAAATTTTAGAAACTTTTAAAGGTTTTAGTGACCACCTGTTAATACAAACAGCCAAAATTTTGGTCCCTTCAGGTTTGTATTAAAGAGGTTTGACTCAGTTCTGAAATAATATAAGTTGGTGGTGCACCATTCTCCAATGACCTTGCTGTTGAGATGTTAAAAGGGCAGTATTATAAACCAGTTTTTATGTACAGTATATGCAAAACATGAACAAAGTCACAAAACTTTATAAACTACGGTAAATAATAGAGGAAGGAAAAATGATATTGAAGGGTGACAAATTGCAGTAGCAAGTTATTAAAGTTAGTTAAAACCAGAAGCACTGGAACACAAAATCTACAGAACGTTCAATTTGAATGGGAACACAATGTTTAGTTTATTGAATAAGTATGGATTTAACTCTTAAAAATCTTAACTAATACTGAAAGTTACATTTACTACAAACATGAAAAAAGAGTTAAAACAACCTTCATCTGATTTTACCTTTTGCATAACTTTAATACAATTTGACAGCTAATTATGAACAATAACCATTAATATTTTGTAATATATCTCAATGCAAGATAAAATTTACAGTACAAACAGTTAAATACACATCTGAGGTCTATATTAGAACTTAATTTGTCTTGCTTTGCGACGCATATTACAAAATATTGTAATCGTTATTGCCCATAAGTAATGCCAAATTTTACTGAAGTTATACGAAACACAATATAACTAACAATAAGTTGAATGAAGCATGAATGTGTTGCTATTCTTATATCCTAAATACATATATGTATATACATACATATATATGTGTGTGTGTACCAACTCTTCCAAATTTGAGTGATTTTGATAATCCACTTAACAGTTAGGTCTTCAGCATTCATAAGGATGTTATAAGTGAAGCATGAAGCAGCAATGGAATGCATAGACAGGGAAATGGGAGTATCCCGAAAAACCCTATTGACCAGCTATTGTAAGTCCATCATAATTTCCACATATGAAAATTTGGAGCAAACCTCAATGGGGATCAAACAAGGATCGCTGTCGTGGGAGGTGAATGATCTGACCAGTAAACCATCTCGGGACCTTACAATCATAGAAAACACCAATTAATAAAGTTATGTATATAACTTTACCTCTTCTACATTCACGTTGTCCTTCGCACTCGTTTCAAATAACTGAATATTCATTTGTTCTGCAAACCGCTGAGCATCTTCTGTCAAAACCACTTTCCTATCTGGCGCATCATTTTTGTTACCAACTGAAAAAGAAATCAGCTCCAATTGTTCATATGGCACAAAAAATTGGAAACAAAAAATCATTAATATTATAGATCACATGTTACAAATGCAGCTACATTCCTTGATGTTCTACTTCACAAACAAATACAAAATGCTAAACTGACAACATAATAGCAGGAATAAGATGGTGAAAAAAATACAACATTGTCAGTGCATGCATTTAGTTACATTTAGTTACATATACACTAGAATATTTCTTAAATAATACATGGCAGAGTTATCTGATAGAAATCAGTCTGGCCTCAGTCTCACAGTCAAATGTGGCATGACAATTTCAGATCTTAAGATAATGATATTCTTACTAAATGTCTTAACATCAACACCTGGAACCAACAAAGTACATATTCTGGAATGTATTTGCTATGCTCAATAACACCCATACTCCAGTAATCAATCAGATTTTGCTCATGTGTTAAGTTAGGCCTTGAAAGTAATCTTGGAGAATAAGCTGCAAGTGGAGCGCTCTCTGGAAAGTGACACAGACAAGCAATTTGGAACGACATATGCAAGCTCAATCACAACTGCAGCACGGATTTGACTGTTACCTCTCAAGGTCAGGATTTGACTGTGACCTCTCAAGGTCAAGGCAATAATGCATATATCTCGAACCAACAGTTTACCGATTTATCTAGTGGTGACATTCCTCCAGTGTAGCAGAATCAGCTTATCTTGCAGTCAACATAAGGCTTTACCAATCTACCAGTGTATTCATTTTCATTTATTTCTCACAAAGCAGGTCTAGAATTCAAGTTTTGACATCCCACAGTAACGAGTAGTGTAATATAAATTTCAGTATGCATATAGGCGTATTTTCTTAAACGCTTTTGAAGAACGGCTCACTATTGTGCCTTTATTTTTTTCCTCGAATATATTCTTTGAATGAGCAGTTCTTGTTGAGTGTATGAGATAATGTTTTAGTGTTTCATGTACCACTTAATTTTGTGCCACAGCCCAATGTGCTTATAAGGTTCCCTGTATATTCCTATTAACACAAGACACTCAGCTCACCTAACACATTTTGGCAGGCCACATACATGTTACTTCTTTGTTTTAATACAATGCAATCACCTTTCTGAGATCTGCCTGTCACAAGGTTAGATTAAATGTAGACCTAGTGTTCTTTTATTGTTGCATACAAAACTATTATTGTTTTTCTTGTTGCAGTGTAATGTGTCATGTAATTGAGCAATAAGTGCACTGTGTACTACTTTTGACTACAGACGTGTATCATACTTGGTACCTGCGAGTCTTAAATGGTGTTGAATTACTAAAATGGTAACACAAGAATTTCTGCATAACTTACAAAATACAAGACAAAACAATGATAAATATACTGTAAACAGCTCTCACAAATAATAGATTAGATAGCATTTAATTAGAAACTAGCTAAGCATATGAAGAATAAATTAATGAAGTATTGTTGAGTGTACAAAAGCAGCTATTAAAGAATAATTAACTCTGAGCAACTGAAAATAAATATATTTACAGTTTTATTGCTCCCACACCCGTACAAAATTTAAAATGAATCAATTACTTCAGTTAAAGTCAGAATCAAAACATATAATAATTATCAAAAAAGTGTTTACCTTTACTCAATCATGTGACTGTTAAATAAAACTGGGAAAAAAAAAAAAAAAAAAAAAAAATTCAACTGAAAACTTTTGAACTAAAGCTTGAAATATTAAGTTAGCTTAAAATGTCTGCCCAATAAAATACTTAACCACACTTGTGACTAAGCCTAAACTCTACAACAAATGCTAAAACAGTCTCTTGAGATTCTCAAAACTACTGAGTGAAAAACCAATTAAAATCCACAAAAATTTCAAAATCTCAAAATAAAACCTGTACACATGTGAAACAGAAAAAAAAATGAGTATAATCTCAAATGATTATATATCTCGCAAAACAAGTACCTTAGTTGAAGCCACTTCACCCAATTAGGAGCATACATTACAATAATGGTGTCTGCATCTCTGGATGTCTTGCTCACCATTACAGATATTCTTAGGCTAGCACATGGGAACTCTTCACAAATGTACCTCATGCTTGCAAAAGCACTGTGCTTCTGGGATAAAGTAAAAAATTATTCCTAAAACTTAGGGTGACATCCAACTAAATAATTGAAATTAGCCATTTAAACCCTGTATATCCCAGAAGTGTGATATGATCTTCAGTCCAGGCACTCACGCCTACATTAAAAGCCTTCACGCCTTTGGCAAAAGCTACGTTTCATTTGACATTGCACAACTATAACAAAAAAATATTACACTAAAATTCAGAAAAAACAACCAACACATAACATTAAAGTAAGTGCACTAGTACCAATAGTCATCACTTTCTAAACAAATGCCAATAATATAAAAGTGTATTTTTTTTTAGCCAAACGTAACATGTAGTACAGAAAAATTATTACCCTTTTCGTGTACCATATCAGCGTGACTGGGACAGTGGAATGTGATCAGATGTTCTGAAAGCATGACTGACTACTAGTTTTACGGCTCGTGACAACCTTGTATTCTACCATCTAGTCACCCTTCTCTTCCCCACCTCCACCCCTCTGCGCAATCACATGCGTCAGTATCGGCCAGGATAGCTGATGAGCATGAGCTAGGTGCCTATTCTTAGTACGGTTCTCGAGTCAAGCATCTGTCTCCAAAACAGAAATGTAAATTATCATGCTACTTGGCTTGTTCCCGTCAGGGATTGGTCCCCTGTGATAAAAAAGTGACTGGCATGTGTACAGTTTTGAAGTTAAACTGTGCACTTTGGATTTTTATAATTTTTTGGTTTGCCAACAGTCTCACAAAAATTCACTTTGTTTACGGTTCAGTATGTTTGCAGTTGCATTTTTTTAGAGCATGTCCAATTTGCTCTTCTTAATTTTTGTATGACTTGCATCTCTAACACTGCCACATTGTCATGACATACAGCCTGTCCTGCACGCCTGCACGATACAATGCTTTGATTTGAGATTCCCTAGTTTGTCTGCTTAGACAATTCCTTGGCATTCATTATTTAGTTTCTCTAGGACTTTGAACTTTTACCAGATGTGGAGCCTGCATACAGGTCTCATACCTTTAAATCTGTTGATGTTTTTGCACCGCTTTGTGCTAGTTAAACCTTCAAGCAAGTCAGCTGAGATTGCTTTCATGTTGCTTGTGTTTTATTGAAATATGGCTTGAGTGCAGAGGCCTAACTCATACAATTGAGGGTCTTTCTGAATTTATGTTCAAAATTATTATGGGCATATTTGTAAAGTCTAGTCAGCTAGTTGATGGGTGACATCAGTTTATACTGATGTACTATTTGGTCCAGCTTCTAAATGGCATTTTGGGCATACACAAATTTCAATAGTAATGAACCCTCTAATTTCTTTTAAATGTTATTGGTAATTTTGCATATTGTGCAACATATATTGTTCTAATGAAATTAATGTGCATTTGTATTAATTTAAACAAACCAAACTAACTGTCCACTTTGATTTGTTCATACTTTTCTACCTACTGCATACCTGCCAACTTTGGCATATAAAAAAAGTGATTTACCTAGGAGTAAACACTTATCCCTACCCATAAAGCAGGGGGTGTGGGAATCATCCCGAGAAAATTTTTAATTTGAATATATTTAAGAACATTTAAAAATAAAAATTGTACTAATTGCTGGTACAAATCAGAATATACTTATGGAGTTAACTGCTATCTGAAGAACAAAATTGAGATTTCCTTATGAGAAAGATATTTTATTTTTTATTTTGGAGGGTTTATTTACATATCCTCATTTCATGCCATTAGACTTAATTACTATAAGTGATTGCTTACAAACTATCTAAACCTAAGTAAATTACACTAACACCAATACACATGCTGGGATTTGCACCAAGGACCTCTTGCACCATTGGCCAGCATGCTACGAACCATGCTACAGAGGCCAGCAATTAATAAATGGAAACGGGTGAGTGAAAAGACGAGGAAATTAAGTGTTTGGAGTAGTAATAAGTGCACATCATACAAACATTAACCTCATGCCCCTTTTTTGCAATTTTTTTGTTTTATACAGATATTTATCATTTAAACAGCATCTCCACCTAGGCCTAGAGAAAATAATCAAATGAAATGAAACTTTTTTTAGGTCTGACCATATTCACTGAAGTTATGTCTTTTTAAACTGTGTGTTATTGCAAATTTCGCTATTTCAAGAAATTCAACATCACATTTTTGCTTAAAACAGTAACCTCTCAAGATTTTGCCATCATAAGTGTCCAACAGTTATGCTAGAAATTTATAAGTTATGTTTTACATTATCACCCTTACCAGCATGTGCAATGCAAAAAATCTGCAATACAATAAACAAAATGCAGAATGTTCACCTTTTATAAATAGTAAAATGCCCAGAAATTCATCACAGAATGTCTTTTTGTACATGGCAAGATACTTATTACACAACCAGTTGCACACAATAGAATCTGTGGTATGAAAACACGAATGTGCCACAGTGAAAACATGTAAACACAGCTAAACACAATGTTCAATGTCATTATAGATAACAAATAACACTTCTTTCCTTGGTTGGCTAGCAAGTATCAATGACGAGTTGGTCTTGAAAAACAAGTCACAATTTATTGCAATCACCAATGTTAGCATCTAAGAAATACCATACACACAAGCTATAGTGCAAACTTCAGTACCTATACATTTTGCAGAATAGTCTCATGTTATTGTACAAATACTGGAATTCCAACTGATAAACGAAAACAAATAAAAAATGCAATAGTAACTCTTTATTATAATACAGGGCATCAACTTAGAACGCGAAAGTACAGGAGGACGGTAGAAAAGCGGGAGTCTCCCGCATGAAACAGGAGAGTTGGACATTTGCTACAGTCTAAATTTGTCAAATATTACGGGTATTAATTTTTAGTGGCAGTAAATGGTAATATATTTTCAGGGTATATTTATGTACTTGTGACCAGACTGCTAGAAACACATTGGTAGGTATAACCAGAAGTAATGTATGGTCTTGAAAATTATACAGAATATTGTTCTGTGATAAAGTACGTAACACTTATTTTATATTATACTGCCAGTACTGGTCCTTTGTAATGTTTGTGCGCTTCTTTTACAGTGTTAAATTTAATATTTATCAATTTAAGTTATACTATTGTACATTTCAATTAAGATTATATTATACAAACAAGCTGATTTTTTCAAGTAAAACATAGTGTATAGCCAAAATTTTAAAATTAACTTATAAAAATGTATGCAATACAAATATAACACTCCAGTCTACTGAGGCTATCAACCACTAGAATAGTAACTAACTATGAGATTAAAACATACCTAATATCCTATTGACAACATCACAGTTTTGCTCTATTTCGTGAAGCCACCTCTTAACATTTGCAAAAGATTCGCCACTAGTTACATCGTAAACAACAATCACACCATGAGTTCCTCGGTAATACCTGCAAAATACATAGAACACATTTTAATCTTAGAGCATATCATATTGAGAAACTTCAAATTTTGTTCAATAAAGTAAAATGAACAAATATACATTAAACTAATTAAAATGGTTTCAATATTATTCATATTTCATACATAGGTTGGTTGACATAAAAGGGGTGGGAGGCAGAGGGGGAGGAGAGAGAAGGGGAGGA
>PNEQ01094145.1:0-20694 GCA_003012365.1 Medauroidea extradentata | reverse complement strand
TGAAAATTAAATCAAACCAATTTGGAAAACGAATTAAAAATAAAATGGAAAACTGAAAATATATAATTGCTTTAAATATAAAATTATTTTCGTGAAATTACGGTAACACAAAATTTTATATATATTATACATATATATGCTTTGCCGTGAAAACAATGCGAGACGAAAAAAAAAAAAAGGCGCGATAAATCTGCGCATCTTTCAGATTTGGTGAACTCAAAAGTTATCATTATTACACACAAGTTAATATAGCGAGTATACCGATAAAAAAAATTGCGTCGTAATCACCAGTCATGGCATAATATTCTGTAATAATTTCATTATTTACCGTGAACTGTATAAAAAGTTATTAGGGGGGACATACAGACATCCATACATACATACAGACTTACAGACATACAGACAGACAGACAGACGCGCGATCTCATAAGCCTATCTTTCCTAGAGGAAAGTAGGCTAAAAAGTTACAATATACAGTGTTCTATGTGTTTTATTGTAATAACGTTGTATAATACGCATGTTTAAGCATCATTATAACGGCAATTATAAGTTGGATATTGGTCATAAAATAACGTTGGCCTAACATTGTTGTATTTGCAATTTCCAACATTTTCTCTGCACTATACCAACGAATACAACATTCATAAACGATATCTAATTTGTTACTTTTGATTAAAAAGTAAAAGTATCTGTGTTACGAAATTTGAAAACATTATTGTAATAAAATTTATCAGGTTTCAATCGGTTTGTAAAATAACGTTGGCTTAACGTGCTCATATTTGTTATATACTCTTTCTGACATTTGTCCAACACTATATCAACAAATAACAAATTCTAATTACTAAATTTTGTGAGATTTCTTTCAATAAATATTGTAGAATGTGACTGTTATTGAATGTTTAAGTGTTACATTCATGAAATATATTTAGTTTGATATTGGTTGTAAATATAAGCCAACATAGTCATATTTACTATAATCCAAAGGTTGTCTTTCCAACATTTTGCCATCATTCTAACAACGAACAAAAATTACTGTAAACAATATTTTAGCGGTTTCCTAAAAGTTAATAAGATTCAGTTGTGTGTGTTATGAAATATTTCAGAACTGTTTTTTAAAATTATGTTCACTGTGTTCATTTTTTGTTGAAAAATGATATTAGAGCAACGTTATATTTATAGAAATTTTATGCTACACAGCCCACTTCCATGACTGCCAACCAAATACCAACGGTTTTTTGACGTGTTGTCCAACACAGCATAGGCTATTTACCACCTTACCTTCCAATTTTCAACTATTGGCCCAACATTCACTACAGGGAAATTAAGTACAATTTCTGTTCAGTAAAGGCCTATGCTCTCAATTCGAATATTGTTTAAAGTCTTACAGGGAAGTGACAGCGCGGGGAAGGGGAGGGGGTAATCACCGACTTTTATCTCCTCCTGCGCAACGATAACTCGTTGGACTCATATTGAGGCGGTCCTGGGTTCTGTCCCCGACTCCGGTCATGCAGATGTCGGGGGGCCACGGTGGCCGAGCGGTCAGACCTCTCACTTCCCACCAAGGCGAACCGGGTTCGTTTCCCAGCGGGGTCGGTCCCCGGATTTTCGCACGTGGGAATCGTACCGGACGATGCCGCTGGTCGGCGGGTTTTCTCGGGGATCTCCCGTTCTCCTCGTCCATTCATTCCGGCGCTGCTCCATACTCACATAAAGTGACCCCCCACCAGCGCTAAATACCTGGTAGTTAAGCGCTGACCAAAATTTCTCGCTCACAATCCAGATTTCGGTTTTTTATTCTTTCCCCAATTCACTCCAGGCAAATGTTGGGATGGCTCCTTGACAAAGGCCATGGCCGACTCCTTACTGTACTAAGTTTTGTGTCACCGTCTCTAATTACCTCCTTGTCGACGAGACGTAAATCTCACTTACCTTACCTGATCCCCCCCCCCTGACACCCAACGAGCACCATTTCTTGGATCGGCACGTGTTGTTCGCGCCACTAGCGACTGCAACATGGCCCGCTGTTGCCCCACGACGCGCCGTATATTAATCTCCCCAGCCTTCTCGTCGTTTACCTCCATGATGCCAGACCATTGTACAACGCGGCGAGACGCCATGTTGGATGCTGTTCGCGCAATATAAATCTCGTTACTGTGATGGCCCGGCCTTATCTTGCGCCCCGAGCGTGGAAGCGCTGCAGTTCTGCCAACATCCCTTGGACCTGCGGGAATTTCCCTGCTCCGCCTCCGTCCAGGCGTTCGGGTAGGAAAAAAAGCTCAAACGCTTTCTGCGCCGTCGCTTTAAAGTGAGATAAGTAGACTACAGCAACAGAAAACTACACTGTAAACACACTTTATTTAACACTTTAGAAAAATTTCTTCGTTGGTGTTTAGCTTTCGGCATAAAATCATGTTTTACAAAAAAAATGGTCCGCAAAATATAATTAGCTGTACTACAATTTTTATTCAGAAAGGTTATTTTTTGTAGGTTAACATATTTTCTATTTAAAGCTATTTTTAATAAAAATATAACATGCACTACCATAATGATAACTGTCTGAGTTGTAACACAATTTTTGTTGTCAATTCTTTAAAATTTAAATTTAAAAAATTATTTTGCGGTACTGCCACTTTGCCAAAATTATTTTTTTCCGCAAAAAAAAAATATGTAGGAAGTAAAGTGATTGCTATATCTCAAGAAAAACTTCATGCCAAAGCATTACTTTACTACACAGATTGCAGTTGTAAGAATATATAAATTGCTTGAAAATATAGAAAATTTGTTTCATGTACAGTATTCGTATCGTCAAACAATGTTTTGGACATTTTATCAATTTCAAATGAGTCACTTTTTAAATAAGGTACATGGAAAAATTTGGCAATTTATTTGCTGACATACTATTCTGTGTTTAATTTAAATTTTAAGGAATTTGTAAAACTCTTATGTACGAATACTGCATCAGTCAGAAATACTCTATTTCATACAACTTCTGTAAACTATTTTACGGTTATAAAATCGCTTACTGTAGGTTTTGCGCAATGACAGGCACAACAGAAAATGATATTTACAGCACATACGGTGGAATGAAAAGGTAACTTATGGAAGTAAAAATTTAAACTCAGATTAAATAAGAGTAAGTTTAGTGTCTTCTAAATAGGTAAAATTTGTTGAAGTTATAAGTTACTACAAAACAGGGCATATTTCATAAAGTATTTCTAGAGACCAAAATATTCGCGGCCTCATTTTATTGTAAGATAACCTGTAATAAAATACGCGTACTCAAGTTAAAAACACTGGTTGTTTTCAGATGCAGTGCTAACAAATGATTGGGCCTGAATTACGTTACTTCTTTGTTATTAATTTAGCACCTTCCAGCAGGTATCAAGAACCACAGTTGTTTAATTCTAGCGTCTGTCGTAAAAAAAAAAACTATGTATACAGCTTCTACGTGATTTACAAAACTCAAAATTATTTGCAAACTTTTAATAAAACACTTGTAAGTAACGAACAAATTAAATGTTACTGTACAGAGTGTTTCATCTCAAACAAATCAATCTCAGTAGCATGGAAGATTTGACAATTGTTTCTGTAATTTTATGAAAATGCTCCACGGAGGTTAGACGCATCATCTAGAACCAAGCTGATCCGGGTTCGTGTCTAGGCGGAGTCACTATCGATATTAAAAACATATGCAAAATGGACGAATGCTGCCGCTGAACGACTGGTTTTCTTTTAGGGCAATATTTACGAGCATGTGTCAACAAATAACATATGCCTAAAATATCAAGCAATGGTCGCAGAGTCGCCATTAGGTAACACTTCGCTTCCATCATTCAACGAAAAGAAAAGAAAAAGGTTTCTTACGGTCATAATATTTACGTTATCATCTATATTTGTGATAGAAAAAAAATTAATTATTTTAAACAGTGCAAAACCAAATTTATTGCCATAGTAACTGAGTCAAGTATTCGTTTATTTAGGTAAACTTTACATAATTTTGTGACATGCTTTAAAAAATCTGCATCACAGTATACATTTTCCTGACATCACGCCGCATATTGTTGGCTTGCTTCTAAACCCTCCTAAGTCCATTTCAGCTAATTTTACAGGAGAGCAAAAAGAAAATCTTCGTAGTCAAACTACACCATAGGTAAGACGTTTTTTAATCTGAGCATAGAAGAAAGCGAACGCATAGTAGATTTAGCAGGTTTTAACACTAGAAGCGCCTTGAAAATTACCACCAAATTCACCTGGGATACAACACTTGGAAAATATGTACTTATGAGATTCTAGAAGTAAGCAAACGATATAGACACCGATAACTTCCTTTGCTAAAAATAGCACTTTTTGGATACATACCAGATGTTATTTTACTGACACAGAATCAAATGTGTGAATTTTTCTGGTAAATGGAGCATTCTAGACTTTTGCAACAAATGGACCATTTATTTTCCCTACAATAAACTGGCGGCTTATAAATAGTATGCATAGAGATTATGATTTACCCCGGGGAAAATTTACTGCTTGTAGTCAACGCACGTTCAGCTTACGAAATTATAGCTGACTTTCGCTTGTTCGTTGAGCTGTTGCAATGTTTGTATAAGCCAATAAGACTCCTGCTATTGTAATATGTAATGTCTAATATTGGTCTTCATACAGCTACGTCGCTTCAGACGCGTATCGCCAAAGTTTAAATGCCACAAGAAACTACAGTGTTTTCAAGGGCATGTTAGCACAGAAAATTTTCGCAGTGTACGATCATCTCTGAGTATGCAATAAAAGGTAGCCACCTCAACAGTCATTGCGGAAAATGTTTCAAGTGTGATTTCATTAAAGTTTAAAGATCTCAATACCAACGTCATCCACACAATCATTATGCAACTCCAAACCTTTTCCGGCATTCTAGAAAAAAAATCAAGCCCGATTTTTAGATGTTAGTACATCACGGAATATTTTAGAACGTGTTCCAAACAGTGTGTACTTAACACACGTTTTGAAGTTTCACTGTAAAAACTCGAATTAAATTACATGCAAAGGTTTGTTAATTGACAAGTATAAATGTGCTCTTAAGTATAATATACAGTTATACTATATTTTTTTCGCGACTTCGTTCGCGTGTTGGTCAGTTAGATAGATGTTTGAGTCGGGTAAAAATTCGGTCTAATTTCTCCAAATTATCTGAAATAATTCGTAAAAATAAATATTTATATTATCAATATCTGCCGGAAACCTAAACGTTTCCAAAAAATACTATTTTTTTTTGTTTCGCGTTCTACCCCTCTGCCCCTTTTGTCCCTCACAATCCTTCCTAATTTTTTGTCAAAAACTTTCGCGGTAACACGCTTAACAGCTCACCAAAGGTTTATCGTATTCATATAAATGGTACAGGAACATATTGTGTATGTTGTAAACAAGCAGATTAATTGAATGTATCTACACTTAACGCACATGTGTACAGAATAAGTCAGGACCGAGTGTATGAATTTCGTGTAGTAATAGCTAACAATTAACCCTGTCGAAAATGTGTTTTCAATTTGTCCGTAAAGTGAAAATTGTGAAAATAATGCTACTCTGAAAGTAGACTTTCAGTTACAATTTTAACTAATAACTTTAAAACTACTTAATGTTAAATAACGAAGCTTTGTACAGTGTCTTATAAACAACTTTATTTCATTTTCAGTAATTTAATTTGGTAATATCATTGGCACAGCATTGTTCAAATGGGGCACAACACATTATGTTTCTAGCATTGGAACACCTAACCATTATAAAGCAGGCGCGGAAGATTAAAAAAAATTTGTCATTCGAAAATTGCTGGAGTTAGTTGTTTTAGAGTAAGTCGTATGTAAAATTAATGTAGTTTTGTAACGCCTGATACATATGCAGGCATTGCGACTTCCTTGCAAGGCGTATGACCGAACTAATAGATGTGTTGCAACATTTTTGTGGCGACGGATCTATCATCTAAGATTTATTACACTGACAGTATAAAATAGGTGCATAATACTGCAAAGTAGTTGCACTCCGCGGGAAAGTAAACTGCACAAATAAAATAAAACCCACAAGTTTATTGCGATATCAGTCAAGTTTTACAAAATCTTTACCACCAGGTAGCCTAACCCCGTTGTTACTAGTGGCAATTAATTATTCACTGCAGACATGCCCACTGATACGTTTTGTAATATCACCAATAAAATGTTTTGCATCACTGCATGGGGTACCTGCTTTGTGTTGTTGGCTAGGACGCACTCACTGAACTAAATCAGAGAGGTTACCTGTATGTACGATTTCGTAATACTTGGTTAGCATCACCATAAACTTGTGGGTTTTATTTAAATAGTGCAGTTTTCTTGCTCATAGAATGCAACTGCTTTCCGGTACTGTGCACCTACTATTATAATGTTCCCGTAACATACCGTAGGTGTTAAATCTGTCGCGACAATATTATTGCAACGCGCTTTTCAGTTCGGTTACATGTCTTGGAAGAAAGGTATAATGTCTGCATACGTTTCAGGCGTTACAGAAAACTCAGTAATACATTATAAAAACTATTTTTCTCGAAAATGGCTAACTCTAGCTATTTTCGACAAGACGAACTTTTTTTTATTAATCATTCACGCCTGTTTAATATTCTGTAGTAGAACATTAATTACAATGAAGTCTTCCAAAGTTAGAAGCATAGTGACGTGTCTTACCCAATTTGAACAAAGATGGGACAATGACATCTTAAAGTTAATTACTGAGAATGAAGTTAAGTCATTTATAATACAATGTACAATGTATCGTTATTTAATATTAACTAGACTTTTAAAATTTTAATAACTGTGTAATTAGAAATTTTGAAAGTCTACTTTCAGGGTAGCATTACACCCACAATTTTCACTTTAGGTACAAATTAAAATCACAGTTTCGGCATGGTTTTTCATGAGCTATCACAACACAAAATAAACAAAATCTGTCCTGACCCACTGTATACATACATGTGTGTATTTGTAGCGTGTGTGCATGTGTGTACTATACGTATGTATATATGTAACAGGAACACTTATGAAAAAATACTGTTTTCCCGTACCATCTGAAGCCTAAAATTATTTTCTATACCGTAAGTTACAAGAAAAATGTTTACATCTCACTTGTAACAGTGTGGGTGGAAACAACCGCGCTTGATTAGTTTGCACTGTTGGAATTTTATGAGTCAAATATTCGGTCACGAGGCATTAAAAATTCAGGGAATAGCAAAAAAAATTAAATAAACATTGTAGAATTAGTTTTCTTCAAGAAAACAATGCCGATAGTGGAGAGGGAAAAAATATTTACAGAGGGAGGGGTTAGTTAACGCAAAATAAATTTTTCACTTTAATCCTGAACGCTTTCTAACTCATATCCACACTCTTATTGGCAAACAAATATTTTCGCTGCACTGGTAACATGATAAAAAAAATTGAACGTCGTCAAACATAGCAGTCGGAAGCTAATTTTGTTTCTCTTCGCCTGCAAACCAGTTTCGACAGCTACGTGTTTTCTCTTACTTCCTCTGCTAAAACTCTACCCCCCTCCCCCAGTCAAATAAGAGTTCACCCCTCACCCCGTCCACAAATTCTCGTTGCTTCAAGTCGCCCTGCGGGAATCAAATAACCGCTTCAAAAAACGAAGAATTCATACATTATTTAAGAGCAAAATCACTCGAGAAAAAAATTCTGTTATTTGCCCAGCCATCTTCATCCACGCCCGAATCGAAGCGGAACAATAATAAAAGAAATTAAATTGCAAGAAAAGTACCTCGACAGAACGACATATAGTGGAAAAAAATACAATGGATATTACAGGTTTAATTTGAGCACATTTAAAATCAACATTTAGAAAGAACTATACGTTTTTTAATATTAGGACATCATCTACGATTGTCAAAATTACCAGTGATGAACTTAGGAGGGGAATGTCCCGTTGGTGAATGAAGTGTGTTGCGAGGGTTTTTTTTTTTTTTTTTTCCACAAGCAGAGACTCAACAAACGATAATTTTGTAGCGGTGTCTATTCCAACAGGTAAAAAGTTATTGAAAAATATTCGTAAACAGACCAATTCTTAAATACTCATTTGATCGGGTAGTTTTGAAAACATATAAATTATTTTATGCCATAAGTCAAGTATTTCGCGAAGAAAAAATATTCCCTTACACTAGCATTTTAATTGTAAATCTCAAAACATAGATATTATTAACCAATTGTATTACATTTAAACACACGACTACGTTACTAACTTCGGTTATTTATGAAATCAAAAGAATTACAATGCCTCTTAAGATCAGTAGTGTAATAAAAATCTATTATTTATATTTAAGCCAAAGACTGTTCAACTGCAACACATCAGATAAAATGTTATTTTTCCAAAATAAAAATCATTAGCCCCCATACTTTTCGCATAATCACTCATCAAAGCCACAAAATGGAAGTTACTGTGTAACAAAAATTCAAAATGTTTAAATAACTAGCAAAACAACGTAGTTCATGTTGATAGTATACTAAATGCTATGAGCTATTTTAAAACACCTTTGGGGCTGCAAAGGGATAAGCGGGACACTTTTTGTGTGTTTTTTTTTTTTAATTAATTAAAATTACTACATTTTTGCAGATAATTTTGAGTGGTAGATGTTAACAAAAAATTTCAGAACTTACTTTTGTCCAATTTGTCATAAATTGGATTGACAAACAGATTTTAAATGTAATTGCTTATTTCGTTTTAAATTTTGCCTACATAGCAATGGCCATTTAGTGACTTATTATGCAAAAATCATGGAGTCTGAACGACATGTTTTCAGGTGTGTAAAATTTCAGCAATATTTGGCATTGACATTCTGAAAAAAAAAAAAACTAATTTTTACGCGTCCAGCGCCCTTAGTAAATGATTCGCATCAAGCAGTGACAATTTAGTTGATAACATAGAAGTAGTAAAATAGCTGCCTTAAATACCAGCCTTGGGTGCTAGATTCTATACAGAGAATGATAGATTAAGTGTTTAGGCACGCATTATAGGTTTATATTTATAGCCAACAAAAAATGTCACTGCTAGGGGCACACCAATGCTAGCAATACTGAACTCTCTTACTTTTAGCTGTTCTGAAATTCGCCAACGTGAAATTTGCCAATGTAGCGTAAATTGAACTGTGAACGCATATTTTGTTCATGATCAGTCCAATATTTGCTATGTCGTCAATATTCAGATCTTACGTTACGTTAAAAGTTCAACCATTATTTCTGTACTTTATCGAAAGGAAAAGAGAATTCGCTACTCAATCAAAAATTTTAAGATTATTTCTCAAAATTTAAAGATTAAAAAAGAGAACAGTAATGCCAATCATTAAGGGGGAAGTTCCCTGAAAAATGTAATTGTTTGGATATATTTTATATTTGTACGAGATGCAGTTTGTTTAGTAGGCATTCATTGTGACTAAAGTTATACATTTTTTTAAAGTTTTCATAGTTTTTGTAAAATGGCATTTCAAATTCCAAATTTGGACAAAACTTTTTTATGATAGAAAGGAAAACCAACTGAAATACAATAATCCATACTGAAGCACAAAGTCATATATTTCACCGAGATATGTATAAAACCTGCATGAAAATAATTTGGTAACTTAAAGAAATGTAAATTTAAAATTAAAAAAAAAACTGAAACAAGCGTATAAAAAGCACACTTCGCGAGTCCTGGGCTGAATTGGAGACGAAAACATCAGTGGAAAAATGTTGTACGATGATATTAAAATTGTGCACAATGTGGCAACATTGCACATAGTCCCCTCTTGCGCTCCACGTAGGTTTTACTTATTTTAATACTACTGTTCTGGCGTGCGTATTATTGGTGCAGGTTAAATTCCCGAGTAGTTCAAACACGACTCAACGTTTACGCGACATAATTATGTACATAAAATAATCTCTAGGCGTGGAGAGGAAGAGCAAACTTTCTCTATGTAGTTTCGCCATATTGTGCGAAAAAGAAGCCATTACACAACATTTTTCTGCTAACATTTTCGTCTCTGATTCAGCTCAGGATTCACGTAATGTTATTTCCGAACATCCTGTATTGTTTATGATGTTAGGATATTTCGCTTGTATCCAGGTTTGATTTTAAAAAAAGTAAAGTAAAATTAACTTGTTCAAAATTTTTACTGTGGACCTGCATTAAAACCAGCATTAGTGCACAGTTATATATAAATTATAAACAGCAAATAATTCTGTGCGTAAATGTAAACACAGCACTTTCAACGGCGTAGAGGGCCGCACCTGACATCCCAGCAAGAGCTTTGTACATCCCTGGATGACACAGCCGTAAACAACCAAGCACATACTTTAACAGTCGGGGAAACTGATCAAGTACGTAGCCAACGCAAGTGAAAGCGGATCAGCATTATCCTTGTTTACGGCGAACGAATCCGTAAATGAATGTGGAACTGACGGTTTAAGTTTACGTACGTCGCTAGAAATGTCACTGTGTCTCTTTTAAGCGGAGCGTAGGTATACATAATGCGATTTTCCACAGAGAGATAAGGGTCACATTGGCAAGCTTTACGGAAATCACATCGCCTATACTTGCGTATTAAGGTCACGCTTGCAGTGGTTTCGATTTTTTTAAACATGAATTAATACATATATCAAAAATTCATCTTACAGTTTTAACACTTATATATCATCGTTTGTAGCTGAATTTTTCTGTTATAGGTAGAGCCACGATTTTATGGCGAAAAGATTTTTGCAACATTTGGTTTCGATGCGTCATGTGCACACCTGCAGCTCTGCTATATCGTCTGCGATTGGATGATTTTACTCTCACTGGCCTTGGCAAATTACAGTCGTACAGACTCACAATAATCTTATTCTGATTGGTGCAGTAAAATGAGAAACGTGTCTGAACAAAAACACGCTGCCAATAACCTTGAAACAGAACTGCCGATGTGCACGTGAGTCACTGAAACAAAGTGGGGCAAAAATTTTTTCGCGACAAAATCGTGGCCCTAGTTATAGGACATTCGGGATGAAGTAAACACTAAAGATTTAGCCTTTGTAAAAAAAATCACTAGCCGTTACTGCGTATAAGTCACCACCAACAAGAGTTACTTTTCTGCTTGGATGGTTGGTAGCGATTCACTACATGTAGTCCCGTGAATTTTCCTACTTGAACACAACATTTGTGATAGAATATCTTACGAAACAGACCGCTCTGTATTTAACATACTTAGAAATATTGATTTATGACCATGTTGACATTCCTATTGACTGTATAATTTCAAACAAATAGTGCCAGTATAAAGTGACGCTACCCGCCGGGCCGCTCGTCATCTTGCACACGGCTGCTTGCTTGCGCTTCAGACAGTTCGAAATTCTACCGACAGGTGGCAGAGTTAGGTTTTCGCCGCTTCAAAACACATTTATTCATTACAGTTACAGCATTACATTTGTACTTGCATTGGTGAAAATTAATATTTTAGTTACAACCTATTTAATTTATCGTTTTCCTGAACAATAACTTTTTCTTTAATAACTGTATGGAAAAATTGTTAATATTTTTTTTTAAATTGGTTAATCAACTAAACGCATAGATTTTCAAATCTTAGCCATTTTGCTTCATTCATAACAATATTTACCTTAAAATAGTTCTAATTTAAATTTCGTAATTTTATTTATTGCATTTTTTTTTAAACTTATAGTTAACTTAAATAAATATTTTTGTTAGTATGTTAGCTTCGAGCAAACACTTGCCAGAATCGTCCCCTGCTGGATAAAAGCAGCAGGTTTTGTATATTTCACATTAAATACACCGCATAGCCAATGCACAGGTTTATTCCCGCGTTTTTACACACCATCTTAAAACAAAACATTTATATGTTCAAAGGGAGCTTTAGACTGTCGTTAAATAATAGCTGAATATTGCCTAAACTGATGGTAGAAACAAGTTAATGTAAAGTTCATTTGAAATTAAATTTGATACAATATGAGACCACGATGTCCTTTGTAGGTTGGACATTTTCGAGTTTGAAACTTCTGACGTTCTAACCCTATTTGAACAAATACCAAAGTAAACCACAATGGTAAAATTAAGAACAAAGAGTACCAGAAGGAGTATATCATAAATAAAATTTCTTGTAACTAGGCAGTTTGCATTTAAATAAAAATATAGCTTCAATCGTTCATAATATTTAGAACACAATCAATTGGCTACCTTAAAGGTTTGTGTAAATGGCCGTGAAAAACATGTTGGGTTTTATGACTGAAACGAAGCAGAGAATAATAACAAAAATCGTGAAAAATGTCGCTGATCACGGTTACACGATTTCGAAAGGTCAAAAGGAGATGAAACGAGCGAGGGAAACACTGTTACCAAACAGCGCATGCCAAACTTTCCCGGAACACGTCAACTGGCATCGCTGCCTCCGACGAGAATAAAAGTTTCCTCTGAAATTTTCCACGCGGGAAAAGAAAGGGTCGGAAAAGAATGAAAGGACAGGAAATTAATTACCCGCAACCAACCGACTAGAAAAAAAAATTGTATGTATAAATTCCATGTTCAAAAATTAAAGTGGCTGGCATTCGTCAAAAGCAGATAAAACCGACTGCGAACCGATGAAAATATCACCGCAATCACTGAAACGTCACTGCTGCCACACTGACAGAAAATTTTCTCACAATGCAACGGACATGAGAGTTAAGGGCATGGGCCCGAGTTTCTTCGCATTTAATGTCAATTAATTTTTAAAGCATAAATAGGAGCCGATATCGTAAAATCGCTTAGTAACTTTGTTATAACTTATTTAAACTGCATACTCTAATTTTGTCGAGTCAGAAGTCAGAAGACTGATAATTAGTTAATTAACTAAATTTCCTTTTAATTGATAAATTAGCATAACTAATCGTACAGTTTGTCTCGAAAAATTACGTTGCATACGAAAACCAATTTGCAACAAAGTTACGAAGCAATTTTACAATACTGACTCTCGTATGGATTTTAAAAATATAATTCTCTCGAAAGCCGAGAAACTCGGGCCCAAGTCCTTAAGGCCATGCCTGGTAGTTTTGCAGTGATTTCGAAAATAATTTTTCCAAAATGAACTAATATCTCTATCACAAAATCGCTACATTGTTTTGTCACTAATACATCAAAGTTTCTATCTGAATTTTTCCGTTGCAATGAACACAATGGATTCTTGCACCCAAAGTATCACATATTTTAGCATAAAAATGAGCCAAAATGGCACAAAATATTTTTTTTTACTGGCAAACGACTCATTTTTTTTAAAGCCTACATATAATTGTGCATAGTATGACTTCACACGCTCTCAATTTTTTTCAACCCATTTGGTTGAAAACTTTTTGAGTTTTTTGCACCAACGTGAAAAAAACTACCGGGCATGGCCTTAAGGCGGCCGCCTAACCCACGCTTCAAATGCGTTGCAGTGAGTTCGTAAACAGGTTTTTTTTTCTACGAAAATGTTGCACGGTTGCCCATTGTGCCAACGTACGAAAAGAAAACAAACTTCAGACAAGGTCGGAACCTCATTGTTAAGACGCCACGCTCATTAAAAACACTGTTTCTAAGCCCTTCAATATGGCTAAAAACGGCCTTTTCAGACTGCCGTACTTCAAAATATGCTAACCGGATGAATGTGAAATTCAGGTTGCGACCTGTACTGAACTTAGTTGCAGACTTTCCACCAATAACATTATATGGTCCCATAGTAAAAACCGTTCGCCGGGAAGCTTGCACGCTAGTTCAGCGCTTGGCTCGTTGAGGCGACGCGGCGTTTGTTGCGTGCTTCAAGGTCGACCTTACCGCTCTGTCGCATTTGAGCCTCTCACGCGCGGGTAGCGGCACCCAGCGCCCGCTAAATGCCACGTCTGAGGTACGAAAGCAGGTAGGAGATAAGAGCTAGACACTCCTGCTTCTAGAAACCGCGTCACCTTTGTGCGCACAGAGAAAAATGTTTGGTTGATTCAACCGTATGTATGTGTACGGTCAAACAAGCGTGTAACAGTTGAACCAACCGAACATTTGGTTGTCTGGAATTTATAGTTATCACACAAGGATGGTTAAGTCCCGTTAAATATAGATGTTGTTAGGACAGCTAAGCCGATACTTGGCGCGTTTCATACGATGTTCAGCCAGCAAAATTTTTGTTGAATCAAATAATTACTTGTTTGGCCATATACAAACATATTGTTACAAGTTTGGCAAAAATTTAAATGTGGGCAAATCCCTGAGCTCTTTATGATAGAGGTATTATAATTAAAAATTAAATAGTTGAATTAAGTTACCGGTTTACTAGCTCACAAAGCTTACAAAAACACACCAAACAGCAATCAACTATAAGTTTTAAAACACCTTTAATTATACACACGATTACTACTGTGCCACAGAACATTAATTAACTTTGACGTTATTAAAGTACAAGAATATTTACCATTAATCAATTGAAGACTACAAATCACAATAAAAATTCAGTCATACATTCAGTCAACAGTCTCTCAAATAGTGACAGTGTAAAACCTTAATAGTCCGCAGTGGTGATGAATCGCCGTGTGCTGCGCAGCATCCCGAGTGCACCGCTGTCTTCACTCTTGAGGTCTTCGGTTCGACTCCTGTCGCGCATCTCCTCTTCGCCCGTCAGCCCGCCGCAGCAGTCCTCTTGTTTCGCCCAACACTGCTCCGAAGGTAGCCGCCTACCGCCTCACAGTAGACTCTGACGTCACCAAGATGTCTTCACCAGTCTCTCTCCACAAGCATAAAAACTTCCTCTAGCACGACCAATAGCGAATTCATCCCAAATTTTTCGATTCGGCGCTTATATACTCGGCAAAACAGTTGGGGACTCCCCGCATTTTAGGGGTCTAAAAATAGATATTACAACATGTTTCATACATGACTTGAGTCATGTAGCCCGTCCTCGTAGGGTTAAGATGCAGTTGGGGCAGTATCTATGATGTAGCTTCGGCATGACTTCCATCACGTATCCGCCCGGCCTATAACCCAGGGGCCAGTCCACAAAGTGTTACGAAACAGCTGTCGACCACCAGCCTCCAGGTACACGGCACGTAAGAATATATACGGTTTAATCAACCAAATCTTTTTCTCTGTGCCCTGGGCGCGTAAACCGCGTGCAGTGTTCTGGTCGTTGACTTTTTCCTATGAGACTTTAAGCGGCGACCATGTTTTTTATTTATGGAAAGTGTGTAGTTATCCAGCGTGATGTTCTCTATTTTCGGTTTACGATTCCAGCTGGTATTATGTACGTGACAGCAGTTCTGAAAAAGCCATTGTGTGATATTTTGAGGTGCCCCAAATTCACGGTTCAAAGAACGATATCTAAAAAAACAAAAATATAGAAGCATAGTTTTAAATGTGTTTTCTTGTCGTAGATAAATATATCAATCGCACGTTTAGCAGTATCCATTACCTATCACGCTGCAAAAATGTCCATGAGGCTTGTTATCCGCGAGAAGACTGAACACCAGTTCAGTGACTCGCTCCTAAAAACCAAGAAAAGTTGTAATACTCATATTTTTGTCGCCCTTGTTGTATATCAAGTTGCTGCTGTACGCCCCGTTGTGGGCAATATGTAAAAAATAATTCGTCCATACATAACCATAAAAAATTTATTAGTACTAGATAACACTGGATTATCCGATTTAAGGGACCTTTCTGTTTGAGGACTGAGAAGCATTGTATTGATTTTACAGTTCCTGGTTTATACACGGAACATTTAATTTTGCAGCTGATGTATTGCTGTACAGAAAGGAATAAAATGAGAGAGAAGGACTGACAAGTAATTTTAGAAAATCATGCGCATTAGATAAACCAATTCTGAAACTTCTTACATAAATTAAAACAGCATTCTCATTTATACACTGAAAGAAAATGTTGTGGTAAACACAAACAGAAAAAGTTTAGTTGTGACAGCAAACTGTTTTTTATGTGTGCACAAAAATATTTTACATGATCATACTACAAAACAAATATGTAGCTGCCTCAATAAGTTCGTGTACATAAAAATTTTTTATCGAGATTGATAGGTAAAGAGACTGATTTTTGGAGAATAGAGTTCGCAGCAATGTGAATCAATGCCTTAAATGCACATATGTATTCTATTTTGTGCCATAATAAAACACATTTCTTTCAGGACCCTACATGCTAATAAATAACTTGCGACAGTCTGCTATTTATAGGCACTTATAGGTAATTCATAATAAAGTGTTGACTTTTGAAGTCTGGTTTTTTTAAGTATGTTTGTAACATTATGTCCTCTTTAATTTTAAAATAAATCTAAGTGTAAAACCATACATTTCTCCGCACTCTAAACTTAAAAGTTTATGGCTAAGAGCACGGCCGTAGAGAAACACGTCTGGACATTTAGAGTTTAAAATTGACTCACGAATGACTGATTCGTGCCACTCTGGAGTTGTTGTAACATTGCGCAAATGGATCTGCAAGGAGCAAGCACATGTCGGAGCTGCTAGGAGAACTGGTAGTATGATGCTTATTGCAATGTTTAAACAACACTTCATTGCTAGTGGCACTTTCAGTCATAACTGAGTCAACTTAATATGATAGATAGGTAGGCTAATGTCCAGACCTATAGTTCTAAGATCGTGACTAAGAGACTATAAAGACATTTCACATCTAATCTGTTTGTTGTGAAGATTTCGCTGTATATTTTGGTCAATATTGTCGACAGAATTCTAGGCCTATCATAACAAAGAACATGCCAAAAAGTTATTTTAAATAGGTAATTTTGCTGTGGAGACGAAAGCCAGTATTTCTCAGAAATATTGGTACCTGTATATACTGCTTGATGACAACTGTTGTTAATTCCAATGTTCGGAGCCTATTATCAAATACGGTACAATATTACCTGCAGTTGTTTCACTCTTATATTGTCCATATATGTGTGGAATTTTAGCCAAAGACATAAATTAATTTTAATGAATAAATCAGTTTTAAAATTTAAAAAAAAATATATCACCTACCATTGTATGTAAGTTTGCATACAGAGCCTAATTTATAAGCAGCGGTGCTTGTCAGTACGGGATTTAGTTGGCAAACGACACAATAACAGGTAATATTGAATAAATCTGCCTAGCCAACCAAATTATCATTTTGTAGTAGTCATCTATAATTTGTGTTTATTTACTTGTTGCTGATATCTTAAATAATGTTTTTCTTTAAAGACAATATTTTAAAATGGTTTTTCATTAGTACATGCGAGCAAAATTTAATATAAAATAATTATTCATTGTATGTATAAAATAAAGTAATTGCTGGTGTGAACATCAAACAGCGCATATGTATGTTATAAATGACTATAAATTGAAATTGTGTAACCATGCACAAGTAACAGATACCCTAAAAAGAGGCCTGGGATAAATTAATACAATTGGGTTACAGATTGTCATAGTTACTGATATCGCACGACTACCGAGAGTATTAGGGTCATTGCTTATTTATTTCTTCATTTTTTCTTTGTGTGGTACAAGTACTGATATCACAATTGTATAACTCAGAAATAGTTCAAAAATGTAATAAATATTCAATGTGTTTTATACATGTTTTGACACAGCCTGTGACACTGTTATTCTGTGTGAACTACACCATTTCTTTGAGTTGGTTTTACTATCTTACATGAAACTGTTTTATGCCGATTTGGGTCTTGAAGTTATATTTTGCAAAAAATTATGAAATTAGAAAAATTATATTTTTTAAAAACAGAATGTATATCAATAAAGCAAACCATATCTCGTACAATCACAAACAATTATCAAAACAATTAAAAGTGTACCCTCATTTACTTAATTGATTGTAATGGTATGAGGCAAGTACGGGGCAACAGAGGAATGCAAATGCGGAAGAAACATAAATACACAGAGAAATCCTATTTACGAACGTTAATGTCTGTAGTTAGACGTGAAAAACTAATTAAATCATGATTGTGGACATTGTTCCACGATCAGTTTTAAAACTCTGTGAATTCTAAACAAATTCCAAAAATAACTTTGGGAAATCATCGGATCAGAACTTACCTTGCATCCCAATGGCAACAAGAAGCACCGACAGCACTGCGAGACAGGTAAAGAAACCTTATATTTTTAAAAGCATACTTTTTGGGAAGTTCGAATGTGGAGCAGGAGGCCCCATCCCTACTTCACCCCCTCGCATCACTAAAGCAGTAATGTCGAGGACGTGTGGGGAAAGTTGAGCACATGACTGCAGGTGCTCAGGGGTGGAGAGAGGGGAGAAGGAGGGAGGTTATGTCGGCGGGGTGATAAATCGCCGACGAGGAGGAAGTGCAGGGGTTCCGGCGCACGACCGCGCCGGGAATGCAAATGGCGCTAGGTCCCCTTCCCTCCCACCACGCCAACTGTTACTCCCTACACTTCGCAAGGCACCACGGCAACTCCTTCGCCCAGTCGGCGATCTGCACCGACTCCGGGGAAGGAAGGGTATGAGGGTAGGAAGGAGGGGGGAAATGGAAGGAAGGTGGGGGTAAAGGGAAAAAGGGTGGGGGTCGTGTTTAGCAGTGGCCCTGGACAGCTCTTAGTTCTCTACTACCTCATCTCGCATGCGTCTCGGGCACGAGGCGTGTCGCCGCGCTAAGTTGCCAGAACCCAGGCGGGGGCGTAGCAGGGGCCATTTCCGCCCCTTTTACCCCGGTGGACTGTTTGGCGAGGGGGGTGGGGGTGAATGTGGCCGCCCATGACTGAGTGCTTCCTCTTGCGGTCTGGTCCCTCGAGTTGTCGGGCCGTTGTTGCGGTGACGTCTCGGCTGAAGGTCACAAGTTCGAGTCCTGTGGGTTGTTGCTTGTACTGTAACCACGCCCTGTCTCACGGGAAAAATTAATTGGTATGAGAGTATTTTGCCATCTCGATTTTTGCGTCATAACTTTCCTCTTTTATATATATAACCATGTTTCAATAATAGAACTTGGGTATTTAATTTCCAAAATGAAGTGGGGGTTACTGATTCCTCTTAAAGTCCAATAGGTAAAAGAATACTAGTGAACTACTGCACACCAGTTGAGTGACTCTCACGTAGAGGTGATATTGCATTACATACGCCAGACAGCAGCGCTCCATCGAATTTGTGCCTTACACATACACACAAACACACTCAATCTAGGGAATCACCTTAATACGTTGCTCCCTTATTTCTATTGTTTTCACGATAATTATCGTAGCCTAAATGAGAGCAGGTAACAAAATTATGTTTCGTAGTTTTGTTTAAAATGGTTTTCACCATGATTTCCAATATTTTTTTCGAACCAATAAATACTATGATATTAGGTGTTTAATTGTGTAAGTAACAAATGTTTCATTATACTGACTTGTTGGTAAAATCTGTACAAATCCTTATCGTAAAAAGAAATTACTTGTCATGACGAAAACCATTTTTAACAAAACTGCCTAACAGATTTGAGATAATCTGATACCATATAAGAATAAAGAACCACATAAGTATAGGGGGGCCATGACCTTAATTACATATTACGACCTTTGCATTTGTTAAGAGCGTATATTATTATGTCCTACAAATATTGTAATACTTTCAGACATAAAGTTGACATAGTGTGTTTAAGGTTTTACTATACTACACGTTCAAATCTGAGTATACTATTTTAGTCGCAAAACAATTTCTATGCTTTCACTAGGATACTGACTGAGCGATGTGTAACAAGTTGGACTCAAATTCGTGAGAACTCGGGTTAAAATCCGATCCTGGTTTCCGTTTTTTGGTGGTTTACAGAAATGATTCCAAGTGAATTCTGTGGTGTTTTCGTAACAGAGACAATGACTGGTTCTTCTGCTACTTCCTGTCCTTGTGTAAAGCTATGAGTAGTCGCCTGTAATGACCTTGTGATCGACGAGACGTAAAGCTAAATAAAAATAAAATACAAAAACACAGTGGGTTCCAGCCGCTTCTAGCTAGCCTACAAGATAATTAGTTTGTTCAGTACATAATACAGATCTGCAGTTTTGCCATAATTTCTCCAACTAGTTGGTTCAGTGATCCTGATACGGACATGATGTCTCAGACTTATTGCACGGATTATTATCCCGCCTCACTCTTTAGTTTTGCAGTTGTTTCGAAAATATTTTTACGCAAATTAATAAATATATCGAAAATTCATTCTTACAATTTTAACATTTATGTGTAGGTCGTTCGGGATAAAGTGAGCACTAAAAATTTAACCTTTGAAAAATATCACTAGCCATTACTGCATATAATAAAACATGACACATAGTTCCCTTACTGCTTGTATAGTTGGCAGCGAATTAACGCATTATAGTTCCCTATATTTTCCTATTTAAATTCAACAAAACTGAAACGAAATCAATCGAAATCGACATAATTGTATTGTATATAATAATTAGTAATTTTTTTATCAAACTGTATCGATTCATACTGACTGTACATTTTATCTTACACGCGCAAACATCACGTGATGTGTCCAGAGGGGATCGATATTTCCAGGCGTCAGCCGTTACGCGCGGAAAGATACGAATTATCTGAAAGTAGAAGTTTAGCAGGGCTATTCTGAGTGCTCACTTTATCCCGAACCGCCTATATCATTGTTTGTATCTGAATTTTTTTGTTGCAATTTACCAAACGTATTTTTAGATTTTCGCCCCTGAAATATCACATATTTTGTTTTAAAAA
>PNEQ01094144.1:0-20695 GCA_003012365.1 Medauroidea extradentata | reverse complement strand
TACTAAATAAACGAATTAGATACAAAACAGAAACATTTAATACAAGTATCAAAATGAAATTACAAATAAATAGGAACTTTAGTTTCACTAAGTGAGTTACATTAAAAAGAAATATAAAATATTTAACATTTGTAAAGAATAACGGGATTATTTTAACAATCAAATTCAACTGAAAACCCGACGTTACAATTTAAGCAAATGAACACAATTTGTCGTACTAAGTTACAGACGAAAGGTCTGTGGACTGGTTCACGGCCTTGGTGTTCCCGTCTTAAGACTTCTATTTAACCATTAATTATCCACGATTTACATTAGCCTTTCCTTATTGTCTTACTACTAAAAACTTATCTAGAGGTCTGGGTGGAGCAGGAGCCCCACCCAGCAGTGACTTACTGACTTTAGCTTAATCTGGCAAGTCGACTCGCTGGAAGAAGGTCTCTCTCTCTCAATGTTCCAGACTATAATGACCCGCGCCCCTAGGCGACCGACGCCCTACCACAGCAGCGCCCCTCCTACGACGCGGCCTTGCCAGTCAGCGAAAACCCGCCTATAATTGACGCACCACCGGAGTGTTTTTTTCCGGTAACGCACCAATTTCGCAACAAGAGTTAAGCCAAGCGCTTCCAAAACTGTAAACTATCACGACAATGACACCGGGTCTGCAGCCCTGGTCGCATGTCACAACAATTGATCAGCCTTGGCCCTCTTCTGACGAAACTTTATTGTAACAGGCGACCCACGCTTCCTGGTTTATTTAATTCAAACAAAGTTCGACGCAACTCGCCTGCAAACATAAAACTAAAAAATTAGCTTCGCGACATTACCCGCCGCGTACAATTGCTTGTGACCTCACAAGCAGCCCTGAATTACAACAATTTTTGAGTGCCGGCTTGTCTTTCAAAAGTGTTAGGAATTTAAGTGTACAAATGTCTACAATGTCAGGGTGCCTGCGGGTCAGAAGAAACCGTAATACCTAATTTAAAACAAACAACTCTAAAGGAAACGAACCTTAACAATGGAACACCAACACCTCTTACAAAATTTAATGACATTCTGAGCATCTACCGTTAAAATATTATCATAATTCACGTAACTGTTCATTTATCGTGTTGTGTCACAAATATTAAATTTGACTTAACCGAACAATGTTAAAAATCGTGGGACAACTAAAAACAATTGTAAATGTGAGGGCTAAGACGAGGGTCGACTTCACCAGAAGTTGCAGACGGTTGAGGTACATCCTGGGTAACATACATTTGGAGTCGCAGCCAACATTACATGCTCCATCTTCCAACACTGGAGTGCAAAGCGACAAGGTTCATCCAGGACTGCAGCCACAACCACCCGGGCACACTCCTCTGGGAAGACGCACCGACTCGCCACCGCACACCAAGACTATACCTGCAGAACATCAAAAGTATCAGGCACAAAATTTTTAACTTGGCTTTCACACCAGGTCACACTGTCAAGGTCACAACCCACAGATGCCACTTCAAAACTTTTGCAATAATCAAATAAAATTAACTTGAACAAATTAAAACAATAATACTTAAAACCATTATTAATTATCAAACCAGTTAAACATAGGCGGTACTCAACGACAACAAAAATTAATACGCGCCCTCCTAAAACAAACTGAACATGGACAAAGCAAGGACAAAGACGTAGGGACAAAAACAAGACAAGGGAAGGAGGGAAATCTTCTGTGACGACCGTCGACCACGTCACTACGCCCGCCTCGTGGGCTGGCTCCGCTCTTTGCAGGAGAGGTAACATCAGCAACCCTCTACTGTGCTACTCTCAACCTCCGGCGCCTCTTCACGGAGGGAGAAGTGTCCATTCCGGGCAGTGTCTTCTGCACTCCCGTGCCGACATCTTCGTCTGGACCACATGGACCACCGCTTCTCCTCGTAGCACGGGCTTAGCAGAGGGTGTAGGGAACGGGATAACACCACCCAGCTTGCAGCCATCATGCCCCCTACCACACCTTGCTACCTTTCTTCTGGCAGCCAACACAACTCTTCACCCCAGACACTAGGGGACTTAAAGGAAACCAGACGACTGACCAAGGACTAACTGTGCTCAGCTTCCAAAACGCACATCCAACTGACTACAACAGTATTTAAGCTTTCGGGTCCGAAAGTTCCAGACAAAAAATTTCAACAATGTCTCTACTCTTCTTCTGCAGTACGGAACTCCACGTCGATACCACAGGAAGGTAGAGGGGGGATAACAAGGAAGGAAACCCACCCTTTCACAACTCAATTCCAAACGACAAAACAATAAACATTAAACAACAGCAAAGAGAATACTGAACATTTAACCTTAAAATACAAGACCCTTAAATTATTGCATCTGTGTGTTTGGTTCCCTTACAGTTACCTGCTGCTTAGCCTTAACACAAATACGTTACTTGCAAACAATAACATCAATAAAAAAAATACAAAGGCCACGAAAACTAATTCAGGTTACATTTTAAAATTGCTTCATTCAGAATTATCTTTATCAAAATAGTAATGTCAAAATAAATTATTACACAAGCAATAATTACGGTTAAACATTTAAACTGTTATTAAAACTGCACAACTAGCAACAATTTATACATATCTCAGTTCAACAGTACTTGGACATGACTGCATCAAACTTTACCAAAAGACCTCACTTTACTATACTGTACATTTATCTGTACAAATATTCAATTATTTTTCGTTAAGCTGAGTCAGTAGATTCTGACTTTTAAATTACAGAAACGTTACTTCATTATACAAGAATTATTTAGTTACTTTCAATACATTTTAAAGTTACATATTATCATACAAAAATAATGAATTAATTTATCCAACCAGGCTTTACAAACATTATCCGACGTTTAAATTCTCATATACCTTCATTGATCTCTAAATAAAAATTCGGATATTCGTCCTTGATTATAATACATATTTGAGTAACCTCTGGTTACTAAAAGTTGTCTCATAACAACAACAATTTGATTAATTCTCTGGGCCCTCTTACTCACGTTGTGGCCACGCCTACTCAGACGCCACATCTCTCGACAGCTGTAAGATTTTATTAATAGGACAAAAAATGTTTTATTAACTTTACTTAAAATTACTGAAGTCCCGCGCTGCACACGATCCTGGACATAACCTGAGAAGCTTGTGAACATTTACAAAAATAATCCTGACTGAACAATATTGGAGAAAGATTCACACAGACCAAGACAACAAAACACCCACTTCTCCGCAATCCGACGCTCCGACGATGGACAGTGTTGGTCTGAGATGCCCCCTCCCTCTCGAGAGCACCAGGGTTCGAACCCAACGCATCCCTGCGCGTACCTATGGCGTTCGACCGTACCGAGCCCCAACGACGTGCCGCAACCATCTTCGCTCGTACAAAAACATCAGTCACGCCAACCACAACACACACACTCGCACAAACACACACACGAGTACAGTGACAATTTTCAAAAATTCCTCCTGTCGTCCTGGCTGAAAAATAAATATTATTAACGGCCTGAAAATAAAATAAACTAAACATCTAGACTTAACTTGTGGCCTTCAAACACGGTGTAGCTGCGTCTGCATTCCGCTCGTGCTGGGCTCCGCAAGATCCCAGTGACGTACACGTCCTCGGCCTTTCCTGCCGCGTCTGCATCGTTGCCTCAGCTTACACCCAGCTGTCCGCCACTGCACGACTTTACTGCTGCTGTAACACTCTCAAAAGATTTCTTTTAGTGTATGTTCACTTAACACTTACTACTCAAAACGCATAACAACCACAACGTAACCAAAGCATTCACGCATATAATTTATTATCACTGAGTAATAATTATAGCACTGCATAAAAAATATTACTTTTTGAAAATACTAACTTCACTAGCAACACATATTCTCTTAACCTTCGTAAATTTTATAAACACGATCTGGCTCAGTTAACGTAGAAAATAAATCAAATATTTAAACAATTAAACAGCACTATTTTCCGTAGACTTTCTTGTGTACTGGCACCAAACTCGTACCCTGAACAATATATCCCTACGAAATAATAAAACTTAATTACTTGGACTCTGCAACTCCTCCTACAATGTTGTAAGAAATCATTTAATTAATAGGAATAACTTAGCTTAAAATTATCTTAACGCTATTTAGTATAATACTTAAAAAAATGCAAGAAAGGCAAAAAATAAGGATATGTAAACTTAGACGAAAAAAAAAATGGACACATATAAAAACAATAGACAGCAAAGGTTTGAGTTCTTAACCACCGTCCATCCACTGTTCAGTCCGGGCGTCCGGTACGACCTAAAATTGTATCTACGCGACTCCCCTCCATGGGAGTCGAACCCACGTACGACTAATACCGGACCAGCGCATGCCCTAACCACAGGACGAACCTTTGACCACACTTACTCTGTCCCAGGGCCACCAAACGCGCGAAACAACTAGTCATCTGACCTTTTCTGATCCAGGCTGACCCAAACTTTAAACTCACGGTGCTGCCTACCCACACAGACACCGCCGTCACCTCCCTCACTTGGAGTGACGTCAACTCACGGGGAATTATCACCCCCAACCCGCGAACAGCGACTTCAGGGACAAACCATTACTGCTTTTACTTAATACGAGCACAAAAAAATTTACTAAACAAATAGTACTTTTGAAAAACCTTGGCGTAACAATAGTAAAACTAGACACTTGAAACATGAAAAATAATTATGTACTTGAGTACTGCTTACCTAACCCTAACTCGAATAACCTATCTGTCTGCCTGTCGAGAACACCAAGCTCGCATTTAAACATTACAAATTCCTTAATGTACGCTGCCGTAGTAAATACAATAACAATAATCAAATCGTACCTAACCATGTATAACAAAAACTTAACCCAGGGCACTAACATACTTAAACATCTTAATCGCATTACGTACAATCAACAAATATTTCTAAAAAAAATTTCAAGTGGTGCTAACATTTCTTAACTTATTTTTCTCTACTTGTCAGCTGTCTACCTCAGCTGTACGTGCGAGCGTGGCTCTCTTGGTCAGTGTCATCACTTTCCGACACTACCGCCACCTCGAATACAATGTCAACCACATCACACGTTCGCGCCCACACAGCGACACGTCACGTACTCTACCATATGGAACCACTTACTGCTTAAAATTCAATAAACTTACCTTAACTCTTTACTGCTGAATTACTTACAATAATGTTCCTAAGTAATACTCTAAACTTTCTAACACAACTTACCAGTTTTTATTCCTTAAACTACGTTTAAAAATTCCCACATTCCTAAGCTAATATCCGGCGCCTGCACCAATCTTGTCGGGGTGATTTTTTTAGCACTGGGGCTAATTAAAGTTAATACCACGAAAGTTACAGGGGTACGTAACAACACAGGGGTAGAGCACAATTCGCTTGGCAAAAATAGTTAAGTTCACAACAATTAAATAAAATATCTGAAAGAACTCAGAAAACTGCGAGAGGAATTTATACAATGACTGGGAATACGGATATTAACTATCTCCCTATACAGGAAGTAGGCATATGGGAACTTTAAATACTTAATTACTACTTAAACTAGAACACCAGCTGTTCCACACGACGCTTCCCTTGACCTCCAAATTAACATATGGGGGTCAATCTACTAAATAAACGAATTACTGTAGATACAAAACAGAAACATTTAATACAAGTATCAAAATGAAATTATAAATAAATAGGAACTTTAGTTTCACTAAGTGAGTTACATTAAAAAGAAATATAAAATATTTAACATTTGTAAAGAATAACGGGATTATTTTAACAATCAAATTCAACTGAAAACCCGACGTTACAATTTAAGCAAATGAACACAATTTGTCGTACTAAGTTACAGACGAAAGGTCTGTGGACTGGTTCGCGGCCTTGGTGATCCCGTCTTAAGACTTCTATTTAACCATTAATTATTCTACGATTTACATTAGCCTTTCCTTATTGTCTTACTACTAAAAACTTATCTAGAGGTCTGGGTGGAGCAGGAGCCCCACCCAGCAGTGACTTACTGTCTTTAGCTTGATCTGGCAAGTCGACTCGCTGGAAGAAGGTCTCTCTCTCTCAATGTTCCAGACTATAATGACCCGCGCCCCTAGGCGACTGACGCCCTACCACAGCACCGCCCCTCCTACGACGCGGCCTTGCCAGTCAGCGAAAACCCGCCTATAATTGACACACCACCGGAGTGTTTTTTTCCGGTAACGCACCAATTTCGCAACAAGAGTTAAGCCAAGCGCTTCCAAAACTGTAAACTATCACGACAATGACACCGGGTCTGCAGCCCCGGTTGCATGTCACAACAATTGATCAGCCTTGGCCCGCTTCTGACGAAACTTTATTGTAACAGGCGACCCACGCTTCCTGGTTTATTTAATTCAAACAAAGTTCGACGCAACTCGCCTGCGAACATAAAACTCAAAAATTAGCTTCGCGACAATATTGCTTCTTACAGTATATAATAGTAGAGAGAAATAAAGAGCTAATAAATTTGTTTACTTCTGTTTATTACTGTATGTATAATACTGAAATATGTTAAAAATTGCACAAGAATACCTGTAGTAAAGTCCCTTAAAAATAAATATTAAATCTTACCCAGCGAGGTGCCAAGGTTACTTGTCTTATATATGTCATGAACATCTTCAAATAAAAAGTCTTGGAGTATTTTTAAAATTAAAAGACATTGATTTTGAGATACGCTCGACCCACAATTTACAAATCTGGATTTGATGAAAGTAGCGATTTTATCAATACACTCTTAGGAACCCTCAAAAAATATCAAAATTGTGTGCAAAAATTGTAAGAAGTTTAATTGAAGTTGGTTCCAAAAAATGGGTGTATAATTTATAGTGCTAAGCATGAATTATTATAGAATATGCAAGTTGCAATATTAAAAACAAAATAAAATGTTAAAAATTAGTTTAAAAATGTGACAGTGATGGTTTGAAAACAGTGCTATGCGCCGCTGCCACTCCAGCCCAAGTCAGCCCACTCTTCCTGCCATTATTTCAACATATTAAGACTATGATCCATCATTTCTACTGCTTTCCCAATAATTATTTTTTAATGTTAAACAAGAGCAGAAATCAAAAATCTGTCACACACTTGTCCACTATAGTTTATATACTTACTTGACCTTTGTCAACATTAGTGCAAAATTAATTTTTTTACTGGTGTTGACACCATTTATAGTTAAAAGAATGGATTTGATTAATGTTATTTGTTTGAACAGTGCGTTTCAGTAAATGTGCAGTTCACATTACAGGAAAGGAAGATGATTGCATTACCTACAAGTAATATGCAGGAATTTTTTCGCTGTCATGGCTATGTAAATTTGTAGAAATAAATTTGTTACACTGGACCTGCGATTTTAAGAATACTAACGGTTACAATAAATGACATTCATAAAATCGATTGAGGCCAATTTTGCCACCCAACCCTTTACTAAATTTTAAAATAGCATTTTTTCGCAAAGTGTGCCCAACGGGGTCCCAATTTTCGTAGCGTTTTGCAGGAAAGCAAGACAAGTTATCATTAAAATATAAATTTATATCACAAGGCAGATTAAAAGGGTACCCTGAATGGTAACTATGACCGACCCATGTCTTGGAGGAAAAAAGAGAGAAAAAAGGGAACACCGAGCACTGAGTGTCTTCTCGTGAATAATACATAGTCTGACATCCATATTGCTTCACATGAAAACTGGCAAATAATGACTTACGTTTAAATTTATTTTAATAGAAAGACGTCTTCTGATTAAAATCACACTTACGAACGTTCAATACGACTAATCCATGTCACAAAAAATGAAACACCAAGCACGGATGCCTGCTCGCGATCGTGTAGTCTTGATATTCATTGCATTGCATGGAAAATAAACCTAAAAAGGTTTACAAGACTTTTGTCAAAAGAAACTAAAATTAGTGTTGCACGCAACATTTTTTGGAGGCCAGGAGTTTGGTGTACTATCCTATGCAACACAAAAATAATGAATAAAAAAACTAAATGAAGTTTGAAAACAAGCCTTTGTACTGGACTGTGTGTGGTACGTGTTCCCTTTTAATGATGGCATGACCAGATATTGTGTGTGTATGGCAAGAGTCGAGTTAATGCAAAAACGGCACTGTCAAGAAATCCAAACTTAGTCACTTATGCCATTCTTACCCGTTGTCCAGTCATGTTTACTATCAATTGCTCACCTGGCTGATGTGTAATGCTGATCACTCATCCTCTTTTTTTTGCAGTCACACACTCACTGACTGACTCACTCACACACTCAATCCACCACGGCACAATACTCTCAAGCAGACGAAGGTTAACGTACACCTGCATCACGGAGAAATTCCATGAAGCCGATAATATGACCACAATGTCGGCGCTAGAAATCCTATAGCCTGGATAAGTTTGCAACACAAGAAGTTTCTCACTTTACTAGGAAAATTTAATAAACTACTAAAACTGGCAAAACTCGAAAAATAACGTACAAGAAATGTGATTATTTTGTCATTTTCAATGGTTGGGTGTGTGTAGAGGTGGGAATACAAAAATTTCCTATGGTGCACAGGGTAGTAGAGATTATCTTTACCTGCATTATATACGCCTGAAAGTGAGCTGATAATGGCTCTGGAAATGGGAGGGTTTCAGGTTGGATGTCTGCAAGATATTTTTCTGCCAAGGAGGTGAGGATATATATTGAAATTTCCCTGGAAACACGTTGCAAGTTGTTTCCCACGCTGATGTTCGGGATAGAATGTGGGGGAGGAGGGGGCCGTGAGACAAGCATGTAACTCCAGCTGTCAAGGGCTTGTTATCTAAGAGAGCAAGCTTTTCCTTTATTATAAAGAAATGAGGGAAGACAACAAACTGTGTAACGTATGTAGTAGTACTGACCAGCTGAACATTGCACTTTGATGTGCACCATCACGTGAGAGTATATTCAGAAATTCGCTACCTTCTTAAATTCCAGGGTTCGTAAAATTGGAGGTCTAGTTTATTTACATATATATATATAAACACACAGTTCCCAATAATATATTCAACAAATCACTACTTTCTTGAATCCAGGGTTCGTGAAATCGGGTGTCTAGTGTATTCTTGTGTTGCATACTCCCAGAATTCCTAATTTATTTATTCACAACATACTGGCTGTGACAGTGATTCCTTGCAACCTCTTATATGTGTAATTTTTGACAATTTTAGGTGTAGACATGACATCACAAAATAGAGTTTTCTCGGATTAAGCATCAGCATATACTGTAGAAGCACTATCTATCAGCCATCTTGTGAACGGTTATACTGTTGCGCTTTCTATCTGCCCATTGTGTAACTTGTTCCTATGTTCACATACACAATAATTTTTTTACTAATTCATTTAGTATCAGATGTAGAGGGACTGCTATAACTAGAGCTTGACGGCATTCTATGCAGCTATTGGGTTTATACTGGCTGTGTAATTGCTTCAGAGCAATATAAGTCTCAAGAAGGATATTAAGATATAGAGCATGAGTATTTGGGTAATCCTTCTCGAGTTAGAGCTAATCTTGACCCAGTGAGTGACTACCGAGTAAGCCAACAGGAAAAGCCCTAGTAATGATAGCACAGAGAAGGTGAATCTTCACATAAATAAATGGGGAAAGGCACAAGTCACTCGCCTTAGATTGACTATCACAGGTGTGCAAGTAGGTTTCATTAAAGGAGAAGACCATGTAAATTATGTTTCATAGAATGCGTATATTCACAACAGAACACGACACTTGATACAAGTTATACATCTGCGTGGACATAGTACACAGGATTGATGATCAAGGGTTGGGTCTGTCCCAATTTTATACAAAGCTCCACAATGGTTCGACACAAGATACAATAAAGTTTGCAACATGAGATACATAGGCTTAAACTACAATGAGACATAGGAACTAGACAAGGCGCTTCGGGCCATTTCAACTTGAGATACTACAAGACATACTCTTCAATACCAGACTAGGCGCTTCGGGCCGTTTCAACATGAGATACAAAACATGGCACTTCGGGCCGAGACATACTGGGACAAGAATGAGACCTTGCTAGTGGCAGTGAGTATTTGGCAATCAACTCTTTTACCCCGAGGAGAGTTATAACATCTACATAACTTCCAACTCTTGTACTGCTAGCGACTCAACTATGGCGCTGCTGGCCATCTCAAATAACTGACAAAGTTCGTACTGGTAAGGCTTTATGGTGATCAACTCCTTGATCCTGAGAAATTTTAAATTATTAATGTAACTTCTAAAAGACTGATTGAGTGTATCCGCGCAACAAAGTTTAACTCTGTTACATTTCCACGTCTGTGGGTTAACAACTAGTCACATGGGCTTTGGCTTCCCCTTAGAGTCGTCCTGACACTCAGGTAGGAATGGTGATAATAAGTTTTGGAAGGGGTGAAGGATTCGCCATCAGACGAATTTGAGGAAAGGTATCACAGAGGGCACCTTGCGGACATCAACCCTCTGTGACGGACTGTTGTGTGTGGGGCTGGGGCACCTTGCGGACGTCAACCCCAGCGTGTAAGTTAGGAAGGTAGGTTGGGTTTGGGTAATCTTTTGGCACCTTGCGGACGTCAACCAACAGATCGGTAGGCAACTGCTCAGGAGGAGTGCCAGGATGACCCGGCGGCTAGGCCGAGTCCCTGACGACTGAAGAACTTGGGCATGCTGCCCTCCTTTTATACTGGCCAGAAGGGCTGAAAGTACCGTTAGGTGGGCGGCGCAAAATGGCCGACGAGAATTCGTGACTGTCTGCTGCTACAAGTGTGCCACCCTCACACTCTAAAATTACTCCCTCGGGTTAAAACTACTCTGCCACACAAAATAAATATCCCGACTGGAATAAATAATAGACGTGTTGCCGTTAAACACTAAAAGTTAAGTACAAAAACACTTGAATGAATATTAAATACATTTGAAATCACAAGGAACAGATACAATATATAATTACGTGCGTATTTTCCCGTATTCATTTGTGAATGCACCTTACAAAGTCCGTGCATGGGATTGGTAATACTGGTATGGTGCTCGGCCGTATTTGTAAACAAACACTCGTGGAAGGTTAACAAAGCTGCGTGATACAATTATACAATGAAAATACACATTGGATAAACACTGGAATATATTAACGTAAGTAATTATGGGTTTACAAATAAAGTCTGTGACTTAACAATCTTACAAGCTAAAATAAACGGCAACACGGTAATCGGCAATGTGCTGGCGCATGCTAAGACTTCAAGGTTAAAATAGCAAGTATAAAAAATCGGGGGCGAGCGTTACGATTTTACGGCTTGATGCAACTGACATGCGTCAAGCTGGCGGTCATCAGTTTTGCGGATCATCAGAACTACATCTCTGTTGTGACCCATGAACTGTGAAGTATTTGGGCAAAAAAGGAAAGAAATTAAAGTATATATTCGGTCGAAAAATTACATTTGACACAAATTTTGGTCATGGTCTGCCACATTTTTTCTTGAAGAGTGCTGTTATGTAAATATTTAACATCTAGAAATAAATACCTTCTTTTCCAGCTGCTGGTACAAACCAATATGCATACTCTGCTCTTCCCCTTCCCTTAGGCATTGAAAAGTTTGTGTGCACTGCAGCCTTGTGTCTGCAGCCATTGTCACCACAGTGTGAGTGGTGGGTTGTCTGACTTGAGTCACCTACTCACCCATGCACAAGTGTCCACGAACACACACACAAGAGCTGGCTGATAGATACATTTAAACACACACATATTTATTTGGTAAACCAGACTGCAAGGTGGTAGATAGTTTTTTTATAAAATAATGTGTATTTTTTTTTTTTCGTAGCTAACTCAATGAGTGAATGGCTTGACAAAAATAGATGACCAGCTTATCAACAGTCCTCATCAGCCGAGCAAGCTACTATGGTACATAAATAACTGGGGTTTAAAGACTAGAGCTTAGATACATGAAAGAGCACTGTTCTGCACCGTTCTGCACAGGCACAAATAGTTGCAATGCAGCACATGAATTTTTATTGTTGTTTCCTGCCATAAAAAAAATAACATAATAACATTCTTTGAGTCAAAAAATATAATTTTTTTAATTGTAATTTTAATCTATCAAACTAATTTGAACTAAGTAAATTGTTACGAAGGAAGGGGAAAGAGGGAGAAAGTCTGTGCAGAATGGATTCGCAGTACAGTAGAGAGTCTTGTTTTTCTTGTCTATTTGGCATTTCTGGCCTGAAATGGTACAAATGACCCATTTAGTTGAGGAGGTTGACGCTTGTTGGAGGTATTAATGTGAAGTTACCTTTAGGCGTCTTAGTTTGGCCCCTGGGAGCAGGGTGCTTGTGGCTCCGTAAACAGGGCACTTGCTGGGAAGGGTCTCGAGTGATGAGGTTGTTGAGGTTGTCTGATTTTAAGGATGAGCCTCTGGGAGAGGAGGTGGGGCAATACTGTCTTGAATGGATTAACGAGAGGGAGACTTTCCCACCTAGTGGCCCAATTCCAACTAGAGAAAATGAAACAAACCGTGTAGCGCTAAGGGGGTTGACTCGCAAGGTTATTGGGAGAAACTCTGGGTGCGGCTTCCAGGGGGCCAATGCTACTGCGCCCTGGCGCCTGCTGTTGGTGATGCGGGGCATCGGGGAGGCGTATCGGCGCCCTCTGCCTCCTGCGATTGACGGCGCCGCTTGGTAGGCGTCGACTATCCCAGTCGGTTAGCTGCGGGATGACGCAAGGGGCGTATTGTCGCCCTCTGTCGCTGCGATCGGTCGACGCCGCTTGGAGGCGCCGGCGATCCCAGGCCGGCGAGCTAACCAATGATGAAAATCCCCAACGTTGCTGGGAAGGCCGGAAGGGCCGCAAGAGAGTTAGCTATGATTATACTTTGGCCACGGGGCGAGAGGTTGCGGGTTGGAGTCTGGAAAGGTGAAAGGTGGGATTTGGAAAATAAACCAGGAGGGAAAAGAGCAAAGCAGACAAACAGAGTTAAGGTGGAGCTGTGTTTATTATAAATAATGCACAGCCCCAGCCTGTACCCAAGGTAGCTTCCCCTGTCAACAGTTTCCCACTCCCACCTAATACAAAACGAGACTCGGTGAAAAGGGCGAGGGCTGCCCTACACGATTGCGCGGTAAACTAGGCGTGAACTCGGACCTCGCACTGTATTGCATGTGTGGGTGACGGCGGCCGCTGGAAGGTTGCGCGTCGCGGAACTGCCGGGCGGACTTGCCTGGCGTAACTCCCCGGCGGAACTGCCCCTGATTCTGCTCTCTGCACGCCTTATATACCCTGCTAGCCAGGGCGAGCGGGGGATGGAAGGAGTGGCGGTGATAGCTTATCTGCGCAGTCCGGGGCCGGGAGGCGCAGGATGGTATGCTCGCTTCAGGGCCGCACAATGCTCAGAGGGGTGGGTATGCCTCCCACGCACTGCGGTGCGTGGCGGGTTGCCTGCTTACAGGCGGCAGCAGCGCGTCTGCCGGTCGGCCGGCAGGGCTTGAGACGTCATAAAGGAGAGGGGGAGGGTGGGCGGCAGGACCATGAGGAGGCTCAATAGAAGCGATGTGCCCGTGGCGCGTCAATGTATTTCGGAAAGTGTACAAATTATTCATATGTGATGTCATTTAAGAGTGCACAGATATCTCATACAGCCTCGGACGAAGGAAAAATAAAATAAAATTCACTAGGAAAAGTTTTTTTCTGCATGTTTCATTAAAAAAAATAGGTTTGAATGTGGTACATGGATGTTTTCTGTATTATTATGAAAGGATGAGTGAGAAATATATCTACACTTGTGTAGGGTTGTGTCATGTCTAGTACAGTGTGAGAAAATACCAGTGCATCTATATATTTACTGTTTGGTACTTCTTGAATATTTATTCGTGCTTATCATATTTGGTGCTGAAAATTACAATTTATAAATTTTTTCTTAAATGTGTCTTTCTCTATTTATGCAATGAACTATTGAAAGTTTCATAGCTTTATTAAAGAATGCATAATTTATATTGATCTACACTTCTTCAGTAATTATAGTTTGTGCTGTATTATTTTTTATGAATCTTTTCATAGTGCTGTATATGATAATTTCAAAGTAGTTTGCATCATACTGTATTGTGATCTTGCTAGAAAGCTCATTGTTTGTTACTGTTTATCTTGTCACGTGCCTCAAGCCATTGTATATATCATCAGCCAAGTTCATTCGTCACGTTATTCTGTAGTAAAAATACCACACCTAATCACTGTACAATGAAGGTTTGCCGTACACTTGTAAGGCTAAATGAACATTAAAATTAAATTCATTGATTCTGCAGACGTAGTGAGTTCCTAGGCAATTGTTAAGCTTAGCGGTAAAAGTTCACGTGACTGCCCATCCCCCTTCCCTCTCCGAACCAGTGCCTGAGCGGACAGAACACACATGCATATTATGTATACATTGTTTTGTGTTTATTCCTTTTTTTTTATGGCAAATGATGATCTAAGACACCATTTTGGGAACCAAATTTTTCAATAGTCATCATGCTACTAAAATTTAAAAAAAGTATTTATACACACTGCCTACAATTCAGTGTGTACTTTACGCAATAAATTGAAATATGTATGTATGTGTGTGTGTATATATATATATATGCCGAAAATGATCCTGTTTGTTTATTATGACCCTATTGCCAGGAATCATGAAGGGGCGTAATAGAAAGGTATTACTGTATCATATCTTCCAGGAGATGTGGGTTGTAAAAGATAATTCTTGTGCTTGTGTTGGGACCTTGACCTAAAGTACTTAACATTACTGAACTAGCAGTAGGTAATATGGAGTACTGAAATGTTTTTCGTCAGATTGAAATAAGCCGCGTGTACGGCAAAGCAGAGTGGAGAGAAGATCTTTGCAAGTTACTTAAGATGGCTGGCACAGAAGGCAAGAAAACAGTATTCCTATTCTCAGACACCCAGATCAAGGATGAGATGTTTGTTGAAGACATAAGCATGATCCTCAATACTGGCAACGTGCCCAACCTCTTTCCTTCAGAAGAGAAGGCTGACATTCTTGAGAAAGCTCAAACTATGGCCACACGCATGGTATGTATGTACCAATTACATAGATTTCGAGATCTTGTTTACATATAACACCAGCAGGAAATATATGTATCTTTATTACCATATTTATCCATGTACCACCTGCACATTTTTTCTCAAAAATAGAATTAAAAATTAAGGGTGCAGGTCATATATATAAATCAAGATTTTAGGATAAATAGGGCCTGGAAAAGTTTGATTTGTCGTATATTAAAGACTGCTGAAAGGGTTTATTATAGTGGAAATACGAATATCAAGCCCTACAATATCAAATTGTAGATTGTGAACAGAAAATACTCAACACCAACATTACTATCAGTTAAGCCAAAGGCAGCGGCCTTGCATCTCCGAGCGGCACCAAGCCAGCGTGTATCTGTATCCTTTGTCTCACTTGCCTGGTCCGATGAGCAAGCATCTAGACACTTGTAGTGAATAGTGTGGCGGGATGGATAACCAATACTGATATAATAATAATTATTTATTTCCATATACCGATTACAGCACTTTACATAAATAATTTTTATATAATGGAAGAAATCACACTCACATAAGCATAGCTTGTGTGTGAGTGCTACTACACAAATTATTTTCTATAGTTGCAGTAATTTATGTAACAAAACTTATCATCTGGTATAAATTAATTTTAGAACAAAAATTGAATGCTCCATGAATTAAAAAATTTGTTATTGATAGATACAGATAGTATTTGACAATTTGAAATATATATAATGTAAAAATAATTAACTACAGTAAATACTAAAGATTAAATAATAAATTTTAAATTTAATTTTTAATTTAAATAGTAAATTTAAAGATTAAATACAACTCATCATCAGTTAAGATATTTAACCGTCTAAAAATGTTTATTTTTTTGTTTATAATTTTATTTTTTATATTTTCAGGAAGAATTGCTACAGTTTTTGAAAGCAAGAATGAGGATGACATTTGAGAAATTGTTGTGCAAACTAGGGGAATTGGTAAATTTTGGTTTAAATTATATTGAGTAGGATGTATATGAGATAAATACTGTACTGGTAAATTTTTGTTCAAGAAATTGACTAATATGGTTCTAACATACAATTTTCTGATATTGAATACTCTTCATACGACTGAAAAGTTGTTTTGATGGATGGTTAAAAGTCTTTCTAAACACAGTTCGTAAAATAACTTTTTGTATTATAATTAGTGGCATGATTGCTGTTTTGCTCATACATCCCCATAATTGTTAGACCACGGTCAAAAATTTTGAAAATGGTAAAAAGTGAAAAAAAAAAAAAATTATAGTAGGATGAAACCCATTTAAAAAGGACGAGAATATAACAAAAATGAAAGGAAAAATATTTTACGGGCGACCTGAGGTCGGGAAGTGGAAGGGGGTGAGTTTTTAAGGGTAAAAAACAGAGTGTATCTCGGTTTCCGGCAAAACTACAAGTCCTATGGAAAAAAATTAAATGACAAAGTTGTAGGTAATAAAGAGACCTACAACTTTTGTAATTACACTTTTTTCACATAACCTCAAAATTTATGTGAAAAATTCAAATAATCAAGTTTTTGGTTTTTTATTTTTATTTTATGCAAAAAAAAATTTTTTTCACGGAATTTGGTGAAAACTTACCTTTTTATGCCCTAAAGACACTGTATTTTTTTATTTTTAAATATTTATTTTTTCACCTTATTTTGACTTAATATAAAAAAACACCCTAATTTTCAATCGAAAATTCTCGCGTCAAAATATCAGCTGTTTAAAAAAGTCGGGAATTTTTTTGTTCGTTGAAATCTCTTCTTTCCGATAATGTAAAAAATATATACATTACTATGGTAAATGTTCTCAGAAAATGCAAAGAAAAAAAAAACTCGAACCCTAATTTTTTTTATCACTATGTACAATTTGGAGCTATTTACTAAAATTTACACTTTAATTACTTGAAAAATGTAAGATTCTATGTTACATTGTTAAATAAAAAATACTAATCGAAATATACTACTATAATTAACAACCAAATAAGTTAATATTTAATATGACATCTACAATATTTTGAGAAAGTTGTAGAATATTCTTTAAATTGTGTGCATAGATGCCTATTTATTGCTATTTTAAGATAACTTATATACCTGAGTTACCTAGGGATAATTTTAGCCAATGAAAAGGTATTTCATAGGGAAGTGGGGAAGGGGCTAGGCAGGTCTAGGTCTTTCTACCTGTTATTTCATAGCAGCTGTAAAAACCGTTAGCCGGTAATTGAGATACAGAGCAGTAAACAGCATTGTTCATAAAAATACACGTGCAGGCTGAGTTATGTCAAGAAAACTGTGACAAATTTACTTTAAAACACACTTTTGGAATCTACAGAGCAAGGTAAATACTAACTATATTTTAATCTGTATCAATCAACTCTAAAATAAAAATAATAATATTTTCCGTCATAAATAGTATGCTTAATGTAACATAACCTAAAAAAATTTAAAAGTCAAATGATATTTTTGTACATGATTTAAAAATAATAATTTTTTTTTTCAAACAAATTTAGTTATACACTGATAAAAAAGTTAACTTGATTCAAGAGAAAAAATATTTAACCAAGAATACAATTTTGAAGAACATGATTTTCTTGAGTCAAGAGCAAAAATTCTTGAACTGAGAATAATTTCTTGACTCAAGAATTTTTTCTCTTGAATCAAAAAAATTGTCTTCTTTAAAATAGTATTCTTTAGTTAAGTAAGAAACATGCCTGTCCCATTTTAAATTACAATCCAACATAACACCCAAATACTTTGTTTCCTCTACTCGTTCTATTATGTTACATTTACAGTTTGCATTTAAATGACTACAGTTATGTATTATGAATTCTTGGTGTTCCTTTGGTTGACAGATTTGTTTGCAGAAAATGATATGCACTTTGTTTTAGTTACATTTAGAGAGAGCAAATTTTTGTCTAATATAGATTTCACTTTAATGAATTCTTCATTAGCTAAATGAAAAACTGATGTCCATGAATCAGATGAAAAAAGAATCACAGTATCATCTGCATAGGATATTAGTTGACCATTTATATCTATGTTGCACAAATCATTTTTATAAATCAAAAACAAAATAGGACCAAGAACACTTCCCTGCGGGACTCCTGTATTTATTCTCATTGAGTTTCCAAACTTATTGTTTACCTTAACACATTGTATTCTATTTTCTAAGTAACTGTTAAACCATCTGTTAACCAATAAATTTATTCCATTTTTTCCAATAGTATTGAATGTGATACTGCAGGCCTATCAAATGCTTTAGCAAGAACTAAAGCGACACATAGACAGATTTTGTTATATTCAAGTACATCATGGACAAAGTTTGTTAATTTAGTCAATGCATGATTTGTACTTAAACCTTTTCTGAAACCAAACTGATTTTTAGATATTATTTTTCTCTAAGAAAGCCATTAATATTTTTTTGACAAACTTTTCTAAAATTTTTTATATATTACTTAAAATAGAAATTGGTCTGTAATTTATGACAGAAGTCAAGTCCCCACATTTATGCAAAGGCGAAACGACTTCTTTCTTCAAACGTTGAGGAAATATCCCAAGGTTTAGACTTAAGTTTACAATATGTGCAATAGGCTTGCACAACTTATATTTATTATCTTTTAATAATATTGTACTTATCTTGTCAGGACCTACTGTATTTGAGTTTCTCATTTCAGATATAATTGTAATTATATCCGAGTCTGTGACTGGTTCTAAAAATATGTCTTTACAATATAATTTTGGTTAACATAATTATTCGTAACAACATGTTTAGAAGTATTTTTTTATATCGCTGAAGCCATATTATTCCCTACATTAGCAAAGGATGTATGTAACGCATCATTTATTAGAGTTTTTATATCAACATTTTCTTTTTTATATCCCAAGACGTCAGTAATAATTTTCCATATTTCCTTTGAATTATTTTGTGCTTCAGCTATTTTAGTTCCATAATAATTATCTTTAGCTATACATATTATTAAAGTAATAAATTTATGTAATTACAGTAAGAATTCTTCAGCAACGTATTAAAAGGTTTCTTATTTAGATTTTGTTTCATTTTGTCTCTTGTTCTGATAGACTTAATTAATCCTATTGTAATCCATGGTTTATATGTTTATTTTTTTTATTTTATTTTATTTATTTATTTATTTTTTTTTTTTTTTTTTTTTTTTTTTTTTTTTTTTTTTTTTTTTTTTTTTTTTTTTTTTTTTTTTTTTTTTTTCATTTTGTGACAGTTTGAAAACTTGCTTTATTTATTAAATTATCAAGCTTATTTAAAAAGTTATTTGTGGCTGTATTTATATTTTGTTCATCCATAACACTTCCCGAGGTTTCACTTGAAATGATATCAGGTAATATTTTTCTATCAATTTTTTTAATAAATCTTATCATTTGTATAGAACATTGGGCATTTAACTTTGTATCTAACAGCAATTGCAAAATGGTCAGTTATACTTATCTGTAATAAAGGTGCGAAAACTTTGTCAGTAGTTTCAATTTTTACAAACGTTTGGTCAATACAAGTGTTAGAATTTGATGTTACACGAATATACAGTAGGATCTCGCTATAGCAAGCTCGCTTATAGAGAGATCTCTATTATAGCGAGGTATTTTTGAGAAACCGTAAAAAAATTACAAAATTATTAAATATTTGATGAAAAACTAAAAATTTTTGCACAGCAAGATCATGTGAAGCAGGCTTGCGAAAGTTTCTTGCCTGTGTGAACCAGGCTTGCACGGACTATAGTGACGGTGATTCGTGCCACTTACTTTTATCAGTTTGGGGCACGGCTTCTGTCCCACTCTTCCACCCACCCCCTTCCATGCTCCGGCGCACGTGTCACATTTCTTCCGCCGCCTTGCTACCTCTCTGCGTGCGCCTTTCTGCCACGCTCCCACTTCAACCCTGCCGGCCAACAAGCACTGCTTTAAAAATAGAATCCCGCCATTTCTGGATTTCCCCTTTTTTTACATGTCATCCTTTTCAATATTCCCATTGTGTTTTGAGGTCATTGTGCTTTCAACTGTGCTTGGTTTGAGTAATTCTATTTTTAGCTAAACTTAATACTATTGTGCTTAACTATTATTGACAACCTCACGCTATTTTATTTGGATTTCTATTTTGGTAAGTTTTTGGATTACGATTTTGGCTAGCATTGTTGACGACCCATGCAGTTTTCTTGGATTTTGATTGCGATTTTGAAGTGATTTGACAATATGAGCGGTAAGAGAAAGACCTTGGACCTCGCTACGAAGTACGAGATCTTGAAGAAGATTGAGGACGGCAAGGGGTCTAAAGCAGATATTGCAAGGGAATATGGCCAAACAACATCAAGCTTGACGACAATTTTAAAGAAAAAAAGATGAGATAATGGCCTCAGTTGAGAAGGAAGGTCGGAACATTAAACTTAAAAAGTTGTGTGGTGCTAACAATGAAGATGTGGAGAAAGCTTTGATTGCCTGGTTCAACCAGATGCGAGGGCAAAATGTACCGATCACGGGACCAATGTTGCGGGAAAAGGCCAACACATTCGCCACAATGCAAAAAGTTGAAGACTTTAAATGCTCTGTTGGTTG
>PNEQ01094143.1:0-22143 GCA_003012365.1 Medauroidea extradentata | reverse complement strand
ATACTTAAAAAGACATAAATTAGAACACTTAACTAGCTCACAGGCAAGCCTGTTGAGCTAGCTTTAATTTAAAATATATAAACGACTAAAATAATATGTTAATATGACTAAAATATTACGTTGAAATGGCTTAAATATTACGTTTTTAGGACTCGTGCTTAGCACAGAAACGTCTGTGCAAGCAGGAGCCCTCTGATTGACCGTTAGTGATTCTGCCAGCCAATCACAGCTTCAGCCAATCATAGGCCTCCGCCGTTCCGGACCGACAGAAAACACCGCAGCTTACTTACAGCTAGCAATTTCTATGATTTAAACGTGTTAAATTGTGAGTGTAATGTATAATAACAATTACCTATTTAATAAAATATAGCAATGTAATTTCAACAGCGGCGCTGCCATGATGAGGAGACTGGAAAAACCATGGGTTTATATAGGGTAAAGCCCCTTATCGTGCTCAGCCAATAGGAGACGAGTTGTCTCCTGATTGGTCGCGCAGCATGTGTTGGCTCTGATTGGTTGTGGTGGGTTGAGTGTTTGTTTTCATTTTGTGCTGATGACTAAAGCATACACTGCTTATTTATGTTTTCTTGTATTATTGTTTAGTTTCCTTTTGACAGTCATATATTTCGCAATGGAGTATGTCCAAGTAAATAAATCCAGTCATGCACTCCCATTGCACAGTTCTTTCAAAGATCAAGCCAATGGATATTCGGCTTCAGCTGGTACACGTATACAACTGAGAAGTCTTCATGAATGTTCAATGTAACTGCCAAGAGCAGCCCGTACCATATCTACGCGATACGCGAACTCGTTCAGCACTCTTGTCAGCATGTCCGATGTTACAGTTCGAATGGCATCCATAATTCTAGTTTTGAGATTAGCAATGGTAGTTGGCAATGGTGAACGAAACACATACCCCTACAGAAGAAAATCGCACGGGGTAAGGTCTAGGCTTCTGGGGTCGCGACCAATCCAGCGTTGCGGCAATCCAAAACGTAACCACGGAATAGTAGTACAGACGTTTTATACGGGCTGTTGATACCTGCCCCGTGTATTTTTGGCTCTTGCACGTTACGGAATGTTTCCTATTAGTAGAAACCTGCACTGACAAAAGAGTATAGTTGTAGGTACCATATTTTTGTTAAAATAGGGACAACAAAACAGTTTGGTTGTTGGCACTGCTCTGGACAGTTCCTTCAACAATCTGTTTTGTAGAAGAAACTAAGAGCCTAGTTGCTTTTACAAACCAGATGATAACGTCTACAAAACAGATTGTTGAAGGAACTGTCCAGAGTAGTACCAACAACCAAACTGTTTTGTTGTCCCTATTTTAACAAAAATATGGTGCCTACAACTGTACTCTTTTTTCAGTGTGGAAAATTCGCGTTTTTATTTTTCAGTTACAAGCTTAAATTCCATCATCTGTAACTTCGTCTTACTTTCACAATTGGTAGGGCCACGATTTTGTTGCGAAAAGATTTTTGCCACACTTTGTTTCAGTGACTCACGTGCACATCGGCAGTTCTGTTTCAATGTTACTGGCAGCGTGTCTATGTTCTGAAACGTTTCTCATTTGACTGCACCAATCAGAATAAGATTATTGTGAGACTGTACGTCTATAATTTGCCAAGGCCAGTGAGAGTGAAATCATCCAACCACAGACGATGTAGCAGAGCTGCAGGTGTGCACATGCCGCATCGAAACCAAATGTTGCAAAAATCTTTTCGCCATAAAATCGTGGCTCTAACAATTGGTCGTTGACCTATTTGACACCACCTTGAAGGCTGTAACTAAATGCAAGCCTATTTCACTGTGTCAGTGAGCAGCTAATGAACAGCCGATGTTTGCTTGAGTTCACAGAGATTCTTGTAGGCAAGCGTACATTTCAATGAACCCGCGAATTTTTCCGGTCCCTACCTATTGGCCTGGCTACAGACTATCAGTGCAGCCGCCTTACGCTGATTGGCGGTCGGTGTATCCACCATGCTGCTGGCCAGCGAAGCTATTTTGCTGGCGTGTGTGACTGAGTTTGCCATCCCCAGCTATTTCACTTGTGCGTTCCTAATTATTCTATGCTGACAAGGGTGTGGAATGAGTTCGCGTATCACGCAGATACGATTCAGGCCTGCTCGTGTTGGTCCCATTGAACATTTATGAAGACGTGTTAAAGAAGCTTCACTGTTCCACGGTTCATTTCAATTGGCTTGTCAGCCAAGGCTGTGGGTTGTTTGGTTTTGGTAATATGGTCATTCAAAGTTGGGGTATTCATTTACTTTTTCTCGGCCGACGTGTTGATTACAACTTAATTTCGACGTGAAATTGTGTTACAAATGAATTCGGCACATTATGAATTTGATTCACGTCTTCCGAAACGCTGCTCCAAAAAGTTTCAAGTGAGAAGCCATCAAAATACTGCAAGCCCATTCAAACAATTGTTATTAAGAAACATACCCTTAATTCCTTGCTGCCTCTAACAGAACTCTGACGTATAAATTAAAAGTTCATTTGTGTAATTTTCATTAAGAAACACTACGCAGTAATTAGCTATCTGTTTGAGCAAAACAACTTGTTATTTTGCAGAAGTACTAGATGTGTGTAGCAGTGAAAACAACACTCGTACTTCAGAATATGTTGCCAGAAGTTCAAAAATTGAGCGGTCTTATTATAGACATGATTTTCGGGTCTTACAAAACGGTTCAAATCGGCTTGCTGGTTCAGGATGACGTGAGCACACTTGAAGAACGTCTTGTCTAGAGTAATAAATAAAAATATATTACTTATTGTGACCTCAGACGTTAACTAGTATAAGGTTAATTCTACAGCAGGTTAGAAAGATCAATGATATAAGTTTGTCACAGGGAAAATTTCTGCCGATTGAGCGCTGGTATCGATACGAGGCGTAAACTGACCAATCATAGAACTTTCCTTAATTTAAATTACATTGAGTTGATAATTTAAAACGTTTAATTGATTTATTTTCTCTTTAAAATTAAGTTAAATTATTCCTGTCATTCCCAAGCCTTTTTAAATTCAATTTTACTACAGTTTCGTATTCTTCTGGTCCCTCTGCGATAGCAGCGAAACTAGCGGTAGAAATTTTTCCTGCGCCACACTGAAAAAAGAGTACAGTTTCAGGTACCATACTTTTGTTACAATAGGGACAACAAACCAGTTTGTCTGTCGGTACTACTCTGGACAGTTCCTTCAACAATATGTTCTGCAGAAGTTACCACAAATATCGTACAAGGACAATATGGGAAAGTCATAAGAAAAACAGGAGACATGTTATTTAATTCCAGTTCACGCCGATATGAGCGCTGTTCCTTCTACAGTAGCACTTTGCTCTATGGGTAGTTTTAGTTTTATATTTTGTTATTTATAAATTGAAATGTAATCATGATTTCAGAAAATAATTATGCTCTTTTAGTTACTATTTTGATAAGATAAAATTTAAAACACTTATAAACACATTCTAATACTATTAGCCTAAGAGGAATTTTGTCGTTAATGTATAAACACCATAGAAAATAGAGATGTAAGAATACAAATTATGCTAGTATTTCCAGTTCACACCGTTGATAAAACGTCTCCCGCTCCAACAATGCTAAAAGGTTGTACTTTCCCATATTGTCCTTGTACGATATTTGGTTACCATATTTTGTGTAAATGCAACAAGACTCTTCGTTTCTTCTACAGAACAGATTGTTGAAGGAACTGTCCAGAGTAGTCCCAACAACCAAACTGTTTTGTTGTCCCTATTTTAGCAAAAGTATGGTACCTGCAACTATACTCTTTTTTCAGTGCAAACTCTCCCACAAGAAATCACACTTTCTTTCTAACCTGTAGTAGAATTAACCTTACTTTGGAGTACACTATAGTCTATATACACTTTGATTGTTACGTATTGTGCTTTCTTTATAGTAAAAAGTGGTAGGCAACTTCAAATTACCTTGAAGGAAAGAGGAACTAGCGTATAAAACAGTGCTACCTTTATCCCGAACTACCTCGGCTGTATGTGGCAAAATAATAAGATCCGAAAGACACAGATATAAATTTGCGTTAGACTTCAAACCATTCTTCACAAAATATGAAATGATATGATCACAGCTCGAACTCCTGTATTAAAAATAATAATATAGTATAACATTGCACGCCAGTTGAGTGACTCGCGTAGATACGATACACTTTACGTGCGCCGGGCAGCGGCACTCTTAGCGCTTCAGTGATTTTGTGCTTTACACATTCAAACGTAGACTACCTAGGGAGCCACCTTAAGAATTAGTTTTATCCGTGTGAGTTGCCTGACATCGACCCCAACATTACAGACAAGCCGTGTTAACACTTCTGTAATGTGAAATTTACCAAGCTACGTACTTACTGGCACTCCTAGAGACTACCGTAATCCGGGGTTACTTTGACCTAGCGGGGTAACTTTGACAACTCAAATTTTTGGTCTTTATGTTATATATTGACGAAAGTTTCAAGCATTAGCTATAAGGAAGGATAAAAGGAATTATTTAAAATACTCGGCTCAGATTATCTGTTTATTTACCAGAAAACCCAAAAACTAATATGTTAAAGTGTCAAAGTAACCCCGAAAATGGTTAAAGTAACCCCGGTTTACGGTATGTTGCGAGTTAAATCAAACGTTCTTCTAGTTGTTCTTTCACTTTATTAACTAAATTTAAAGCAATGAATTGTGCTACATGATCATTTATACAGTAAAGTTAAAGATTCATGCATCTACAGGGTGTCCCACATAAACCAGGAAACTTAACGTTATTTGTATGAAACTATTTGTTTTCTTCTATCCAGAATGACACTGCAAGTTAGCAACACCGTCTACGTCGGTGTAGGCAACACTTTAAAAACAGTTTCTTTGGCACGAAATAATTTTTGTTGCTGCAAAGAACTTTTTTTTTTTAAAATAGCCACTGTAAAGTAACTTTGCCGCAATGAGAATGAGAATTTTTGTTTGACGGTTATAGTAATGATAACAAATATTGTATTACTACTAAAATACTTAAATGGAAATCTTTACGGTGGGTTTAACTGTGGTATTTTCAACATAAAATTTATGTTGAAAATAATTCTGTCATCGCTACGAAAAAACTGATATTATTTTCAAAGAAATTTTGTAGTAACACCAAACATAAGTTTTTCACATTTTTCTCTTCTGTAAGACAATATTTTTTTCACCGCAAGCTAAATATCCTCAAAGAAAAATATTTATTTGTTGTAAAGTAAACGATTATACTATGAACCTATGGGAAGCATTTTTAACATTCGAGTTGAAGCGAAGGTGGCAATGTGAATATAATTCACAATAAATTGGCTGCAAACGTATACGATGCCAACCTTAGACACATATCCTGTAACCGTCTTTTGTACTCATTGAAAAACGTTAAATAAGCGGAATTAAATGTCAGAGTCAGCTACACAACACTCACTTTTCGTATCATATAGTTGTAAATATTGTTGCAAATAATTTAAACTACCAGTGGAAACAATATGTGTTACAAGCGTTATTTAAAATCATTCCATTGTATTTTAATTAGTCTGTTTGTCATAAGCACAAATGGGTGGATATAAAATGCTTGCTTTATTGGTGTCGACGTAATTTCAATTAAGTATTTGCCTTTTTCGTGTCTGACTGGATTTATGTAAACAGTTAGAGGCGCCATGCCCTGATGACATTCAAATAAGCGTGGAACAACCAATACTGATTTTAATATGTTTAACTAGGCCTGTGGGCGGAAGTACTAGTGATTATAATTTTATTCACGTCACACGGCTACCACGTACACTACCGGCAAAATGGCTAGTCTTTAACGAGAGTGTTTCTAGGAGCTTCAGTTCACGTGCAGGAACAGTACTTTTTTACTATAAAGTCAGGGTTTGGAGGCATGTGGGAATGGTGGATATCAATACAATTTACTAAAATATATACCTATCAGTTATACAGACACACTGAAGCACAAGGAAAGAGTACATTTGTATGAGAGATAGGGTAACTGGATACAAAACAAGACTTTTATTCGTACATACATGCCAATTTAACATCACACTTTGCATTGCCGTAAGTAGAGAAAATAACTGTAATATATATATACACACACACACATATATATATATATATATATATATATATATATATATATATATATATATATATATATTGGTAGCAGCGCGTGGGCTTGTTGATGATTTCACAAAGACACATTGCAGCGCATGTTTTTCTATGAAACAGAAAATTTCGCTATAATCGTTGTAACTATAATATCTCAGAGTTATTCATGTACTAGCCTCAGGTCAATCATTGTCGTTGATGAACACATCCCAAGGAAATGACTTCAGTTTTTTAACATAGTAGTAACGATTTTTGTTGATTGTATACTTCGAAATTTGGATTTTCCTCAAATGTACTCACTAAAAGTTCCGGGTCTCCAATAATTACAGTCAAGGCGTTTGCTTTATGTTCATCTCTGACAAAGATAACGTTTCTCTTGGGCATGCATCATCCTTCAACTATCGCCCTGAAAGTCGGGAAAGCAAAGAATAATTTTCTCGAGGAGATAATAATTTGAGAAACTTCTCCCCTTCGCATCTGCGCTTGATGTGCTGTAGCGATAAACACCGCGTAGAAATCTTCCAGCCCGAGACATCCTCGGAGCTGTTTTATTACGGTTATATTTCCAGAAACAGCGCGGAAAAACTCCCTCCCCCCCTCCCTCTACACGCAGCGTCTTTCTACCCTGCAACATCCCTCCTCACCCTGGCTTGTTCACGTGTTAGAGACTCCAGCCAAGTTCGCGGGCGAAGAACTCGAGCGAAACTTGGCTGTTTGCGCCAATGAGCAATTTACCTAAGTGCCTCTTCCTTCTTCTATCGCGTTGGATTCGTTTCCGAGCTCTGGGTCCCGGAGCATTACTCACGCTCTGCCTGGCGTGCTGGAAGTGTCAGCGAGGACGCCTGTCCGCGCTGGTCCAGCGAGGACAGCATCCACTCAAACAAGAGTCTCCTCGGCAGTGTTGCCAATGTCACGCGCTGAGATTTCCAGACCCTTAAGTTCAAAATATACGCCAGTACAAGTCATTCATTTAAAATTTTCGTCGAACATTATTATTTTTTACTTTAATGGGAGGGGGGGGGGTCACACAAAACTTTTATTATTTTAACAATTTTTATATCTGTACGAGAAATTGTTTGTTTTTTAAACATACATTGTGATAATTTTTTTCAGTAATGAAAATTTTCTGTCTTTCATAGTTTTTGTATAGTAGCAAGTAAAAGCCAGAACTTGCATAAAATCGTTTTATGCAAGAAACGAAAACCAATAAACATACAGAAAAGAAATAAAATTAAATGAAGGAAATTGTCACGGGCTACAACTAGATATGTATAAAAACATTGCATTGAAATTATTTGTATTTTTTTAACAGAAAGATGAATATTTTTTATTACAAATTCAGTTAATTTTTAAACACAAAAAAAAATATTCAATGCTGTTCTTTATTCATGTCTATACACAGCCCGTGACACTGTTCTTCAGTGGAAATGATTTAATTTCAGCGAGTCAGTTGGTTTTCGTTTCTTGTATAAAACCGTTTTGTGCAAATTTCGGCATAGACAGACCATTATACAAAAACTTTGAAATAATTGTGCAATTGGAGTGCATGACTGGATTTATTTGCTTGGACATACTCCATTGCGAAATAAATGACCGTCAAAAGAAAACAAAAAATAAGACAAGAAAACAACAATAAGTAGGGTATGATTTTGTCATCAGGATACAAACACAAGATGAAAATCCAAAAAAATTGCATTCGGGTCAGATGAAACAAGGAACAAACAGAAAATAAATGAACTAACAAAAATCTAAAAAAGATCCCTAAGTTGACATGCGACACAACGACGAGACGAAACAGAAACGCAGTAGATAACAGACACTTACAGAAATACAGCAAACGACATAACGATGAGACGAAACAGAAACGCAGTAGATAACAGACACTTACAGAAATACAGCAAACGACACAACGACGAGACGAAAGAGCACATTTTAAAACAGTAAACCGTCTTATGTTCGTTACACATCAATATAGAGTCAGATTCAATAAACTGAATGCACGTTTTCTTGGAAAAGTCATGTTTATTGTTATGTATTATTATGAGATATTAGTTTTATCACTTTCCTCTAAACTTTATAAAGTTCAAATGTCTGGTTCTGAAAGTTTGCTCATCAAGTGAAGTATAGCATGACTTCAAATATGTGATGATTGTCAAATGTCAAAGTTCACAAGCTGTTGGAAATTTGCTACTAAAATAGATACAGTTTATTAATGAATTTCTTTTTAAATGTTTATGTTCAGTCAATTTCGTAATGTATTTCAAATTGTTGTTACGTTTAGTAGGAAATCACCAAACTTTAAACGAAATTACTGTGGATTTTCCTAAACTGGAGTTGGCAAGCCTGGACGAATGTTACCGCACTCTTGTTGTCTGTTTTTCCACCCTGCCTCATCCTGTCGTACTAATTCTCCCTGCACGGTTAACCAGAAGCGACTAGGGATCTTGTCAGAAGAATTTCAGACACGACTGCTTCAGATATACGATACAGTTATTTAAACTGCTTTCCTCTTTCTTCTCAGCCCTTGCCCTGCTCTGTTGGAAACCGTAGGAAAGCAAAGGCGAGTTGAAACCAAGCCAAACCGTCAGCTTATTCTTCTATTTAACTGGCTATGCTGGAGCAGTTGGTTTACAGATTTGCACGTAGTTTAAGGCCTTGTTACGGAGTTTTGCAGTGATTTCAAAAATATTTTTTTATTGCTACCTAATACTCATATCAAAATTTCGCTGCACAGTTTTGACACTTATATGTTATAATTTGTAGCTGAATTTTGTTTGTAGAATTATACTGAACGGTTTTTTAGATTTCATTACCCAAAGTACCACGTTTTTCGTCGTTAAAAAAAGCAAAAATGTAGGAATTTATTTTGCTGGCGAACGGTACATTATTTTAAAAAACGCGTCCACAGTATTGTGCATCGTGTGATTGTACATTGACTCAAATTTTTTTCAAAACTTTTGGTTAAAAAATATTTGAGTTATTGGCACCAGTCTGAAAAAAAACTCGGGAATAAGCCCTTAAGAGTGAATGAGTATGTATCGTGAAGAAGGGTAGTTTCGAACCAAACAAAATGTCGTATTTCTATAATTTGATAAAGAAGTAGCAAATAGTGCCTGGATAGAACTTCATACTTGGCACAAGATTGATGTTTTAACATGTTACGCATCTTCTTTTTTTTTTTCTTACGCGAAACTGTTCAACCTATTCCTAATAAACTGAACTGTTCTTGTGGACGTAGCGTTGCGAGCGAATATTGCCGAGTCGCAGAAAAACTCCACAGCATGCAAAAAAATCAGTATTAACTATTGTTAGAGAGGATGATGTATCGCGAAAATGTTTTGTGCCAACATACCCTTGAAAATACTGTAGTTTCTTGTAACATGTATGATTGGTAGAGGTACGTCAATTTCGCGGATTTATCTGGAAGCAGCCTAGACTTGTCAGTCCTATACACCCACTGGCCACAATCGATTATATATTGGCTTATAACTAGAGACATGCAAATTTCGCGTTATTTTCTGACAGCTGACTAGACTCCAAGTGACTATAGGCTCGTTCGATGTTTCCCGCTGGCCGATATTGTCGTGACTTGCCACGGAGAATGCTTACACGGTAGAGAGGCCAATCTCTGTAAAGACGTAACACACGTAAACGACAACACATACAAGTTCGTGGCCAATCGAATAGCAGATTATGCTATGTTATGTATAGGAAAATGAAGTTTAGTCTGCTACCAGATGATAACGCGAATTTTGCATGTCTCTACTTATAACCGTACAAACAGGTAGCAAGCGATAGCACTTCGCATTATTTCCTTATTTAATACTGGCTTGCAGTAGTCAAACGTGTTTCGTAACGGCCGCCAGAAAGTCACAGACATGACAATGAAGTATACATAATTGGCGTTCAACCTGACCTGGAATGTATCTGCGAAATTCACGTAGGCCTACCTCTATACGTCTGACACAACGTAGCTGTCTGCAGACCAATAACATGCATAAAGTATTACAACAGCGGGATTGTTATTGGTTCAGACAAATAGGGCAATATCTTCACGTACAAGCGAAAGCCAGTAATCTTCTGGTAATCTGAACGTATGTTGAAACCCAGCAAACAGTTAAGTATTTCCGTGATAAACTGTCATCCCTAACTATCCTAGTCAACAAATGACAAACTTAAAATTTCGGAAAGGAATATAGTTGTGTCCAGAAATATGAGACGAAAACAAAAAATAGAACAGTAACATCATAAATTAATTCCGAATCGGAATAAAGTCGTTTTACCAAGAAAGACGATTAAAATTACAGTAAAACATAAAAACAAACTAAGGTGTACGAAAATGTGAACACAGACGACACTACAAAGAAAAAACAGACGGTAATTATAACGCGTATTTCCTTTCATGACAACAGATGCGATGTTTCAAGAACTGAGATACATTCTTGTCTTCAGGCACATGTACAGACTGAGGAACTCCAGCAGGCTACCAAATACTTTTATGTACGAAAAAAAAAAAATCAAGGCTTGCTAATATAATTTTAAAAATTCAAAACGCTTATTGAAACATGAGATAGGAGTCCCACAAAATTTATAAAACGGCATACTTTTAGGCTGCTCTAACTCCATATTTACCACTCGGATCCACAAGACTATAAACTATAAACTTGAGTTGGCCATCACTACATACTGTCCACAAGGTTGTAAGAGTCGCCGTTCAAAGTTCCTTTGAAGAAAGACCCTTGCGAAAACACTGCTCGCCATTTTGGTGTAACCCGTGTAGAAACGAAGCGGTTTTCATCGAGCGTAACAGTCTGGCCCTTTTAGCTCCCCAACATCTGCACCTGAAACACTGAAAACCACAACCGGTTCACAGAGGAATCTAAAACTACACAGCCCTTTGCTTGCTTTATCGTCAGTGGTATTCTAGTGGTGAAACGTAGCCAAATGTTACCAGAAACGTGCAAGGTAACCTCGCGCTCGCGTCATGTATTTAATTATCCGATTTTTAACAATACAAAATTAACAACACCAGAAACTTAACGTTAAATTGTAAATAACGCTTTCAGCTTGGATACTTTTATTCCTTTTGTTTTAAAATAGAGCCATTTTATATCATCCAGTAATGTGCTTAAAGCATATTTTTTCTTGGCCGAAAATGACGAAAATGAGTGTATTTTCGTACATTTTAAGCACGAACTTTGCGGTATCGATCCGAACAGCGGATGTAAATGAATTTTCCTGCCTGCTGTGTAATGTTTGTGGGACAGATGACACGATGGAGCACGTAATATTGGGATGTCATATGACCGAAGACATCAGAGAGGAATTCAGGGCACAACTACAATACCACGGGATTGTTAATGTAGACCTGAAAGCTATTCTATCAAACAGAGAAATTTTTTGAGAAGTGGAATAGCTTTGCTAAAAAGATTGGGAAACGACTCGAAGATGTCGACCAGTGGCTAAGACAACTGGAGCAGGAGTGAAAGGCAGTAAAGGTGCTAGAAATATCAGGTTCTGACGACCCATAAGATGCCGCCTGGGTAGAGGCCTGCTTAAAACTGGGTCTGGGCGAACACTGATTGGCGAATAGGGGAAGTTTCAAATGGAATACCGTCAGAAAGCCACATTTAGTAATCATGCTAGTAATAGGCACAAAGTAATCAAGAAGAGTCGCAAGAAAAGAAGAGGATATGTGCCGTGCATTGATTCACTCGTCCGAGTACAGTTTCAATGCTGGTGGAGAGGAGGGTGTGTTGAGCTTCGGACTTAAAACTTGCCTGGCTGTTAACAGAAGAATAACCCACAAAGGCAAGCCTCTCATATATATAGTGCCATCATACAAACCGTGGCGAGGCGTGGCTGTGTTCTAAGGCAAACTGCAGTAGATCATACTAGTATATGCACTTTGAGCGCATGCCATTAATACGCCTGCAGGTCACATCGAATATACGTGTTTTGTAGAGCCCTGGGTGTATGACTGGAGAATTCATTCCTTACTGCTTGTACGTTACAGGCAGAAAAGTCTCCTGCCCCTATCAGTATATGTATAGTCACTTCTTAGCATCACGTGTCTTGTAACACTCGTCTTCGCCCCTGCACCCAATACAATCAAATAACCAAGTGACAAAAAAAAAAAAAAAAAAAAAAAAAAAAAAAAAAAAAAAAAAAAAAAAAAAAAAAAAAAAAAAAAAAAAAAAAAAAAAAAAAAAAAAAAAAAAAAAAAAAAAAAAAAAAAAAATCTAACAAAAAATTTAAAATTACAAATTAACCAAAAAAACTGACAGATAAACCCTACACCGAAAAATCTAACCGAAAACTTGACAAAAAATCTAACCAAAAACCGAACCTAAGAAAAAATAAATAAAAAATAAAAATGAAACTTCTAAAAAACCAACTAAAAACCAACACCTAAAATTATACTGTTTATGCTTGAACGATCGTAGATAATTCACTAAACAAACAGAAAACACTTCAGTGAGTAAAAATTTGAAACTTCTATGTGCATTGTGGCGACATACATCCAGAATTCACTTGTGAAATTATGAATTCCCAGCATGCCTTTTCCAGCGGCATTACCAACAAAAGTGAATCGAAGCGAGAAGTTTAAATATGCAAAGATTAGTCATAATTTTTAAACAACATAACCAAATGAGAAAATCTAACCCAAAAAACCTTAGTTTAAAAATACCTTACACGAAAACTCAAGCTACAATCTTATCCAGAAACCTGAGCAAAAAATAAGGACCTTGAGAGATGCACCTTAAAACTTACCCATGAAAACCTACACCAAAAAAAATAATCTTAAACACAATCACACAAAAAATCTACCACTAAAATTTTGACCCCAAATAACTTGAAACTCGTAATATAAAAAACCTTACCCAGAACCTAATAAAAAATCTACCCCAAATTAAATCAAGAAATGTAACTTAGAGACTATAACTAAAATTTAAAATTAGGAAAAACATAACCAAACATATCGAAAAAAATAACCTCACACACCTAACCCATAACCATATCCAAAAAAACTAATTAGAAACGCCTACCTAATTACTTAAACCAAAAATATAACATGACAAACATAACCCAACAAACACACCAGCCTACAAAATCCAAAAACATCATGAGAACCTACACCTAAAATCCATACCCAAGAACCCTTACCCATACAACTTAACTCACAAAACCTAACACAAATAAACACCAAAACTTAACATAAAAACCTAACCCTTAAAAGTCAAAACAGAACTTCTAAAACAAATTACCTAAACGAAAGTAACAAATCCTAATAAATAACACAAGAAATCTAACCTGGAAAACACGACCTCACAAACCTTACCCAATAAACCTAACTCCTAAAACCAAACTTTAAAAACTAACTCAAAAGTTTCGGCCAAAAAACCTCACCCGAAAAACCAACTCTTGGAAACATAACGCAAGCCAAATAAACTAAAGAAAACCTAAAAAATAACATAACCCTAAACAACCAACCACAACTAAACAAATCAAAATGATAAATAATTCCAAATAAAACAAAAAATAAGCCCAAACAATCAAGACCAATAAACCAAGCTCAAATAACCGAGTCCATAAGCACACGAAAACAACACAAATAACCTCCCCAAGTAACCAAATGACTATTCCGAACTCAAATAACAAAACCCAATAAACGAAACAAAGTAATCCTACGAAATAACCCAACCAAAATAAACCAACACAAAAAAACCGAACAAAAATAACGAAACCCAAAGAAACAAATCCAAATAACCAAACCCAAATATACCGAGCGAGGTGGCACAAAGTAACACGTACGCGGCGCATACGGGGGGCGGGGGTGATCTGACTCTTAACGGAAATCTTTCCTTAGTCTACCAATTGCTGCTTCACTTACAGGCCTTGTTTCAGTTAAATTATGTTGCCAGATTCAATTTTTTTTTTCTTCTTCGAGTCGTTCACTCGCCTTAGAAACGTGTACATTCATCAGTTAACACTATTAAAAATATATCGCTGGCACAGAGAATCCACACTTAGTTTCTCTACAAATACACGTGTGTTTAACAGCATCTGGACAGTTGTAATTATATAAAGGATGATAAGTCTAGTCGCAACCGACTCAGAACGCTTACATATAAGTGAATTTTTTATTGCATGGAAAAGAACTGTTACAAAATTTGTTTTCACTCATTTAGGTAATGACAAAAGTTTGTTGTGGAATCCAATCTCACTGGCCTGGTTACTGAAATACGTGACATTAACAACTGTTCAATGCTAACTCAAATTGAGGTGAATTGATGCATGATATCTTCTGTACACAGCTACCTAATACATAGACTAATCAATTTTGTTTAGTATCTTCCATTGCATTTGCGAGATACGGTTAATTTTTGTATTATTTCCATTACAAATTATTTTTTCAGCTGAACCACAAACTGAATGGTACATTTCAACCAAAGGTTACAATTCAATACCTGCTGTTGGTGGCATTCAAATTAAATACGCCCTACAAAAGCACTGTTAATATTTTTTCCTGCAGACAATACAAGAATATCTAAGAGTTCTACACTGAATAGGCAACTAGGCAGCCTTGAAAAAACTATAAAAATTTATATACAATAAGAAGTTATAACCGAGCAATAATCACATCGTAGATGCATAAGACCAAAGAAATACTACTGTCGGCCTCTATGATATAAGGTGCAAAGTGTGTATATTCAATTTTACAGGTCTTTTACTCGTTTTACAAATGTGTCTTGCTTAATTTAGTGTTAACGTGAAAGTCTTCGCTGGAAGCGTTTTGGTATAAAAACGGAAGGATTAATGGACTATACAATAAGAAACTACCACTAAAACGGAATGGCAGTAAAATTATGTAAACAAACTTTTTTTAGATAATATATATATATTTTTTTTTTTTTTTGCGTTTTATTACTGAACGTGAATACGAATAAAGTAATGCCAATACTGTAAGAGCTGGGTTTCATACCCAAATTAATTTTTTCAACCTAAGTTTCAAAGTTTTACCAAAATTCTCCTCAATTTAAACATTAAAAGTGACAATATAGTCAAGAATAATAACATATGTTCACATTTTTAAATATTAGAATGATTTTCCAAAACGAAATTTGTTTGAAGCCACATTATTTAAAGTTCTGGACAGACGTAAGGGTATGTGCATTTTTATTATATATATTTTTTTCGAACATTAAAAATTTGTTTACAAATTCGCCTATAATCAATATAATCAAATGTTTAGCGACTGTTATATTTTACCGTTGGTAATCAATAACAGAATTATTTTTCCTTTTCTTTCTTGGTGAAATGTAATAATAACAGACTTCGTCACCTCCGTCCAGTTATTTTGGCCATCCATTAGTAGAAATAACCCCGTCTCGGTTACAGACATGACCAACATTATAGTTAAGTAGTTTTAATAGCTGTCTTCTCATAAAATACAATTTAAAAAAATAAGTCACTGGGAAAATTTATTGGTAATTAATTTGAGTTATTGTTTTAATAAGCATGGCAAAGTATGTAGCCTATGTGAAGTAGTATTGCGATAATACTATTTTTTTGGATGTTAAATGAAGAAGAATTCCGAACGATGCTACGTAACATAACCGTACACAAGGTTATTCCTGTTTTAATATTTAAGAATTTTCTTTACTGTGTACTAACTCTTAAATCTTAATGGACGCCGATGTTTAAGAGGTGTTTTCGTTGGTTTGAAAAATCAACGTTTGATGCGTAGGTACAGCGGAGTGATTAAAGCCAGAGTATCACGCTCGGCGAGAAGCATATCGCCTCTATTCGCAGCGGGTTTTCCTTGTAGTTTTTTTTTTTTGTGGGAATTAAGCGGTGACCCTGAAATTTTACTTTTGGATAACATGAAGTAAATGCCAACGTATGCCTCTCGCTTTGCACTTTACGAATTCAAATGGTATTTTCGGAGTCACGGCAGTCAAAAAAGCCGTTTTTTGGTAATTTTGAGAGGTACGAAATTCATGTTTCAAACAAGCGTGCTGAATTTTTAAAAACAGAGAAGCATAGTTTCAGGTATATGTTCTTTTTGTAGATGAATATAATATGAATAAGTTAAGCTGTTTCGCGTAAAATAGAATACGCGTGACACGCTGCAACGCCTTCCATGCGCCGGACGAAGACTTCTCTTCATATTTAAATTTATCGGCTTTATCTGTGCAGAAACTCAAACAACCAGGGCTTCGTGGCCGCCATGATCGACTTGCGGCAGCAGACGGGATAGGTAGCCTGTAATCTTACCCGGATGTATTTTCCATGGCAATAATCAATCATGCCGCCGTCCCCCTGAACATAGCCGACGTGTTTGGAGTTCCAGCGCCTAATTACGCCGCTGCTATGTTTGGCCAAATAATTACCGACCGCTTCCCGCCCCGCCAATATTGCCGGCCCGGGCGCCTCGTGTCCACTCGCGAACAATAATCGATAGCCAGCGGGCTGATCGTCGATCGGTCGATACCACTCGCGGGCTCGCTTCATAACAACGACGGGAGAGCTCATCACCACGCTTTCCTCTGGAACCTTGCTCGTAGAGTGCAGACATATTGACTGTGATTGGTTAAGAGAACGTTAAATGCGTCAGTAAAAGTTATCCATCATCTTCATCGACTGCGTCGAAGTAGACTAACATTACATTTGCCCATGAAAAATGTTATTTAACATGGCATAAATCAACGCAAAAAAGATGTCCGATAAAATGTGCATATTTTTGGAAATTCATGTAGTAAAAAAAGTAATCCAATGTTTAATTTTTGGCCAATTATATGAAGGAATATTTTATCAGAGTGACGATTCGTTTCGCTTCATAATTTGCGCCGAATCGGAAGAAAAAAAAATGCTGCTACGAGTTTGTGCCTCAGACATGTGCAACACAGTAAAAAAAAAAAAAAAAAAAAAAAAAAAAAAAAAAAAAAAAAAAAAAAAAAAAAAGTAAAACGTTACATGGCACTGCCATTTTTTTAAATGATAAGTCAAACTTCTAGATTTAAAATAATTTTTTTAACATAGTTTTGCGTACTAAGTCCTCTTGATAGTTAGCGGACCTGGCGTGAGACGTGTCGTAGCGTGGTACGGAAAGTATTTTTTCTTGTGTAACTATTAAAAATGTTTCCAATGTGTTTATCTACGAAAACAAGACACAATTCAAACTGTGTCCCTATGAATTTAAAAATGCCCTCCGCTTGTTAAAAACGTGATTATCAAGCACCTCAAAAGTACTAAAAATGGCTTTTTAAACATTGCCGTAGCTAAGAAAATATCGAACGTAATCTTAAAACTAAGCCATAGAAACCTGCACAGAACATTACCCCAAACTTTCCACAAATAAAACAACAGGGTCATCCTTTGAAGTCCAGTTGAAAAACTGTTTCTACAAAACCACCGCACGGTAGTTTGGTTCCATCGCGCCTAGAGGCGATGAGGTGTTTGACGGACGTGTTATATTCGACTTATCGCCTTCCCGGTTTCCGTGCCTCATACGTAAAGATAAAGATACCGTACACTTACTCTTAATTAAGGGCGCCGCTACCTGCTCGTTAGAGGCTCACAAGTCACGGGGCTTTAAGGGCGACCTTGAAGCGCGCATTAAGGGGTATTGATCCCTACCACATTGGATTTATCTGTTTCTTCTCGATAACTTCTGCTCCAGTCGATGTATCTAAATGTTTGTCACGACAAGGCATAGATACAAACTTAACCTGATCTTTGAAAGAACTGTGCAGTGGGAGTGCATGACTGGATTTATTTGTTTGGACATACGCCATTGCGAAATAAATGACTGTCATTTATTTCGCAATGGCGTATGTCCAAACAAATAAATCCGGTCACAAACTTAATCGATTTTCTGTAATTGCTGGAACCATAATATATGCATTATTTTGCAACAGGAAACAGCTGAAAAGGGAAAAATTTGCTTTATTTACGGAAGCGACTATACAGAGGCCGCAACATTAACAGAGACAATGCCAAACGGATTCCAAAAAGTGAATGAAACAATAAATTATGCCTTGTCAGCGTGAAAAAAGTAAAACAATGTGTCTATTTCCTGATTTATAAGGAAAACCGTAAAACCGATCTGACAGGGATCGATCCCTCTTAAATGGACGACATTAAGCAGAAATGAACCAACCCACAAATTAATCGATTTGGAGATAATCATACCACGTGGAAGGAGAAGGCCCGAAGTACGTATTAGAAAAAGTAGAAGTACTAAATCACATTTTTTGACGAAAAATAAGATCCCAGAAAATAATGCTTTACATAAGTCTTAGATACCCACAGAAAACTTTGATATTGTATATCTCAGTTCCAGTTAGTTGGCTGTGGGTTGGTTCCCTTCTGTTTAATGTCGTCCAAATACAACATTGCATCTACGAGCCAAGCACTCAACTAGCGTGCAAGATTCCCGCAGATATAATTTTACTATGGTACTTATAGCAGTGACAGAGCAATTGTATTGGTGGAAAGTGTGCAGAAAAGTTCAATGCACGTTTCTGAGATTCACCTATTTTTTCTAGTACGGTAGTCTGAAAATGCCGTGTTATAGGGCTTAGAAACAGCGTTTTTAATTAATATGGTGTCTTATCATTGACATCCCATCCTTGTACGAAGTTTTTTTTAGTACATCCGTACAATAAGCGCACGACGAATAATTTCGTAAAAAATAAAACGTGTTCCCCGCATATTACAAAACACTTGAAGTACGTTGAAGGCGGCATCCTTAAGAAGCCTACGTGACACTAAGGCCGATTCTTGCTTGCGTAGCAGTTGCCCTGTCGCTTCTAAACACAAGACTTTTGTTGTATTTCCTTCGAAAAATCCTCTTTTGGGGGCTAAGTTCCCTTCCTTTACAGACGTCGTGTATTGAGTTACAATTGATTCATTTTTCACAAAACAGCTGATTTTGCATTGCATTTGTATATGTACGAAAAACAACACGCACTTTAGTAAATGTCCATAGAGGGTAAAAATACATAGCATGTTTTTGGGCCCCTCAAAATTGCTGAAAACGTCTTTCTCCGAATACCGCATGGGAAAATAATACCAACCGGATTCACAAGACACAAAGATCGAAAGATGCATTGGACTTAACACCTATCTCGTTACAAATATAATGTCATGGTCGGCAGTCCCACAGGAAAATAAATAAGCTAATTAGGGGTCGATAGGGCACTTGGAATTTTAAAGCCTCAATGTTTAAAGAAATTTGCAAAAACAATTACGATAGGATGTTATTTTTGTAGGACATTTGTGTACGTTTGTAATGAGCATTGTTTCTTTATGAAACAGTTTAAATAGTGACTAACGAAACGGAAACAAAAGTGACTGGCCTCTTCCCCCAGCTATCATCTTCCTCCGAGTTTCGTTAATAGTAAAACACTGAACGCTAATTGATTGGCTTGCGCGTTGAGGTGATGCTGCATTACTAGCAACCCCTGTTTTTCGCGAAAAAAAATTTCCCCAGTTTGTTTCAGCGCCTTACGTGCACATCTGCAGTTCTGTTTCGTGGCTATTGGCAGCGAGTCTATGGCTATCACGTGACTGAGCCAATTACAATAACTTTCCTGCAACACCACATGTCTGTGATTTGCCGATAGAATCCCAAGACCCGAAAGAGTTAAAATAGCCAATCACTGACAACGGAGCAGAGCTGCATATGAGCATGTAAAGCACCGAAACAAAGTGGGGAAAAATTATTTTCGTGAAAAAAGGTGTCCCTATGCATGATATATGACAGTCAACAGCCATCCTTAGATCTTCATCGATGTCGTGTCTCTCACACAGAAAAATTTGGCCACCGTGTTTTCGTCTGAAACACCTAGTATTTCTAGCTTCGATGTTTGTGCAGGGCACAATCGTAAACTTCGGAGAAGTAAAAGAAAATAATAATAATAATAAAATCTCACCCTGGCTTAGGAACGTCCGTGTTGGAGAAAAGTTATCAGTGCGTGTTATCGTACAGAGCCAGGTTCACAGATGTTTGCGCTAGAATGGAGTCGACATGCCCCACTCCCTACCACCTCCGACGTTTCTTATGGCAACGGTGTTTGATTTCTTCCCCAGTTTCCTTCTCCATTCGCGCCACGCCCCTTCGACGTTCCATGACCTCCTCTGTCCCCCCTCAACCCGCACACCTACTTCTGCCGTCAGGTGACTTATTCGTGCCTGTCCGTATCAAAGTACAAACAGTGCGAGCAGCAATTCGAGGCTGTTTGCCAGCCCGACGTGGGGCAATATTGACCTCCCCACCCATCCCCCGGCTAACACTCGACACGAGGGCCAGGTCTCTTATTTTGTGCTGGCGTTGGCAGGCCTGTTAGGGGCCGTGCCATAAAGATTACCGCCGACGGCAAAGAGGGGTGTTATTCCCCCTCCCCTCCAGCAACCCCGCCGAACACCACGGCAAACACTGGGCCGGTGCTAACAGCTCGGCTACGTGACGATAAGCTCAACTACGGGATACAGATGTGAGGATATTTACGCGCCTCTCACGCCTTCCTTGTGGGCTCGCCCATGCCCTCGTTACTCGAGTATTCCTTCTCGAAGATTGTCGGTGATTGCCGAAGTTGTGGGAATACAGAGCGACAAGTGCAACGAAAAATTAATGTAACAGTGAAATAACAGGATGAAATTATGTTCTAACGCACCATTATCAATAAATATTAATTGCATTTAGTATTGTTACACGTTGAGGCAAGGTACGCTAAGGGATGGTAGGAATTTGATTAAAAAAATAAGTAAGTCAAACCTAATTTTTTTCAACAATCCACACCAAAATGTTGGAATGTCAATAAAATCCAACGAGCTATATAGTAAACATAGAGGGGCGGAAATGCTTCCAAAGTGAAGCCCAATTGAACGGCTGTTTTGACCCCAGAAAACATGGCGAACAGCAGTGTGGCCAACATTATGTTAAAAATCCGTCATTACGTTCGCATAAAATCTGTTACTTTATAGCTCCACTATATTCCCACTAAACACAGGAAAAAATGCCAATAATTATTCTAATATATTATACTGTAATAATGTTTAAAATATCATAATCGCTCTCGTCTCTCGACCGGATATAAGAGTCTTCCGTTTTATCTAGAGTCAAAATACCACGTTCAATTGGGCTTCACCTCAGAGCCTTGGAGATTGCTGTTTCCGCCCCTCTATGTTTACTATACAGCTCGTTGCTAAAATCAATTCACTATTAAATGTCCATTTAAAGGTCACCGTATGTTACAAGCAGATAGCAAACAAAACCAATAATAACTACGTACATAAATCTTATAAAATCAAAATAATAAAGTCTCAGTCATAACATGTGTTTCTGACCACTCACAAAAAAAGGGGACACTACTCCTCGCAAGCCGCAGAAACAAATACCGCTGGAAACTCCTGGTACCTCTCGCAACCCGTCACTATCGCCTCGACTCACACAAGATGTATATCGACAAAAAAAATATCTGTCTCTGGCACATCTCAATTTTATACTCTTAATCAAAGGTCCAGAAATCTCGCGGCAAGTCTTTATCTTGGAGCTCCGAGTAACACGTCGCATCAGGGTCAAAAGCACCATCCAGGAGAAGAGAGTGCACCCAGAAAAACGATAGGATGTGTTATCTACTGTTATCAAAGACTTTACGAAAATCGAAATAAGCGTACAGGTGGGTGTCGTGGCGCGCCAAAAAGGGTAACGCGAGCCGCACAGTGCCCATTCAATATCTTTTAATTCTGCCGCTGTTATATCATCTCACACTGCTCGCACATTAGCCGCGGCTCTCAACACTATTTAAAAAAAAATTGGTTGTCTGTAAAGTCGGTTTACTGACGATAGTTGAACGTGACAACGTCTTAAGAAAATACTGATGGAATGGTATCATTTTTCAAAAGAAAATTTTAATTTCATTTGTTTAATAGATTTGGATGTATATAGAGAAGGAAGTAATTGGAAATCACAATGAAATTGATCAAGTTATATTTATTTGTAC
>PNEQ01094140.1:0-13886 GCA_003012365.1 Medauroidea extradentata | reverse complement strand
CAGACGATGTAAAAAAAAAAATTGTAAAACCACTTCTCTCGCACTTCAGTTGTACACGGATCATGGAAGGATGTTTGATTGGAAATGTGCACCGCTCTGGTAAATACAGGAATTGAAGAGCAAATAACATTCTCACATCCGTCCACGCGAGAAACCGAAGACTAGGAGACGCAGATTGAGTTTGCAGAAGGAAAAATAAACGCCCTCGCCGGTGCCCTTTTTTTTATCTGGTCCGCATATCACGAACGTTGGGTGCCGTGTATCATTTCCCCGCCGTTATCCAGCAGACTACGCAGTGCAGCACGTGCGGGAACACGGCCTTCGTGAACTAGCGAGGAATACACTTCAACTTTCTCGCCAGGATGTATTTAATGAGGATAACCAAGCAGGGGCGTCATTTAGGGGGGCACGGGGTCAAATGCCCCCTCTGGATTTAGAATTTAAGTGTATAAAATATATTTTTTGTATTTTGTTATTTAAATAATGCTAACTTAAGCACATAAAACTGAAGTTCTACTATTAAAGTTTCCAACTTATACATACTTAATTAATAAAAAAAGATGCACCAAGGTCACTGTCGCCGAAAAAAAAAAATCCTGCCCTCCCTTAAGGAAAACCTGAAATGACGCCCGTGTAACCAAGTGGAGTGCAGTTACTCCAAAAATACAAATATCAATCCTACCCTATATTTCTAACAATGTACGAAGTTAAGCCGAAGGGCACCAACCCATAAAGAAATATATTTTTTTTTAGATAATCTTACCAAGAAGTAGGAAATTAACCTAAATACAGGATGTTGCAAAATTCCATGTCATTATTCTGGGGAAACAACCCTCACGTGTATAGAAACAAAAAATGGTATGTGGACATAGGTCAGAAAACGCACTGTTTCTGCGCTACAGTTCGCAATACATGACATATTATTGATAGCGCGCGGGCAGGACCGTGTTGCTGTGGAGCGTCATCACAGCAGTTCGTAACATGTTACTATGCCACACACTACGCCACTAACAGACAGTAGGAACAATTGTGACAATTGTTAGGAACTTGTGAAACGATATCGTCGGCGCTTACGTCTTTAAAGAAAATGTTTAAAATTCCCTCCATCAGCACAAACACAGGACTCGACCCGCCGTAGCATCAACTGCCGGATACGTTGATGAATCCCTGGGGAATTTCTGATTACGTCGCACCCTGCCACAATACGATTACGAAGAGTTTCCTCGTCGTGTACAGGGGTGCAAACACAAGTAACTTTAAATGCCCTCACAAATAAAAGTCTAGTGGATTCAAATCAGGGCTCCTGGGTGGCCATGGAATAGGTCCACCCCTACCTATCCAACACTCACCAAACATTGCGTCTAGGAGCCGTCGTGCACGGACAGAGAGGTGCACAGGAGCTCCATCACGCATGAAGTACATGTTCTGTCGAATGTGTAATTGGGACATCTTCCAATAAAACAGGCATGTCGTTCGTTAAGAATGCTTCGTATGTCCCACAATTTAGTCTTCGTGGCAGAAAATAAGGTCCTATTGAACAGTCACCCACGATGCCAGCCCAAACTTTGACAGAAATCTGATGCTGGTGGCATATTTGCACATACTACGAGGATTTTCCTGAGTCCAGATGTGTTCATTATGATAATTAATTATCTGGCTCAGTTTAAATGTTGCTTCACCAGTAAACAAGACCCTTTCACAGAAGGCAGGGTTCAAGCACTGTCCGTCAAACCAAAGGCAAAACGTACGACAAACAGGAAAATCCGCAGGTGTCAGGTTCTGAAAACGCAACACATGGTATGGAATCAACATGTTTCCATGAAGCACTCTCCAGGCCAGCGTATGGACCACATTAAATGTAGTAGCTACTCTCCATGTGCTGACATTGGGGTTCTCGTACACTTAATGTAGGAGTGCCTCTTCCAACGTCGGCGTCTTCGTACCTCTCTGCCGTCCTCTGTCACGATTGACTGGTTTGAAGGTTCCGTGTTCTCTAATACGGCGAAGGATTGCTTAAAATGTACGTCTATCTGGACACCGTCGTTGTGGGAAGGGTGCACGATACAAACGTTGTGCGGCGCTGCCGTTACCATTTGCCAACCCATACACGAAATGTGCATCAGCTAACTCAGCATTAGAATAATATTTTTTGAACCTCTTCTTGCAGTGATGCATATGCAACGTTAATCCACATCGATTCTAGAGCGGGAAATGTGTGCGTCCAATTCAATGCTTCGTACGACTCATCTGGCAGCCTACAGCTGTAATGGCGCTTCACAGCAACATGATCCTACCTGCGCGCTATCAACCATATGTCATATGTTGCGAACTGTAGCGCAGAAACGGTGTGTTTTCGGACCTATGACCACATAACATTTATGTTCCTCTATACGTGAGGATTGTTTCCCCAGAATATTGAGATGAAATTTTGCAACATCCTGTGTACCAAATATCCAAAAAATCCGGTTACAATTTCAAAAATTCACTGAAGGGAAACCATTCCAGATAGAGTTTTGCATTTGATTTAAAATGGTCTTCAGTCCTGAAAGTATTTTAAACCACCTTCGAATTTTAATTTGCGGCCACTTGTAGCTCTTAAAATGTCAAGATGGTTTTTGTTTTCTGATAATACACTGATTAGCATTTTTATTCCCAACACTTCCGAAAGCTTCACTGATTCTTGTTCGAAGAGTTGCAAGCCACTGACCACTGTTCAGTTCGTACACTACCCTTGACGGACATGCTCAACAAAAAAAAGAAGAAGACGTCTAAAGGAAGGAGTGACAAAGTGCGGGGGCCATGCAATTCAACTGGACAATCGTGACCTCCTTGCGCTCCAGGGAAATTTTTCATTCAGAACATACTGAACGTTCAAATGCCAATGTGGGATGCACCTACGTGCTGGAAGATGATGAATGACTGCCACTCTTAGATCTGTGATAGCAATAACAGTTCAAGGATATCCAGGTGAACAACTCCCATTATTGTTCTCTCTGCGAAAAAAAAAAAAGATGCTGCTGTCACCCTATGAACCAATAGTCCACACCAAACGTCAAGCTTCGAGCTGTCACGAATGTGTTGACGAATGTGTCTGGGTTTTTAAAGCCCCACATCCAAACAGTATGGCAGTTTTCATGCCCAAAAATGTTGGAAGCTCCTTATATACTTATATTCCTAACATCTTATTTCAGTGTCAAATATTTTATTCGAGTAAGCGACTTAGTTTTTATTATTCCTATGTTCACGTATCTTGCAAATTTTGACTTTGACATACCGCTATGGGAAAACTATGAGAGCTAAAAAAATTTTATAAGTGGAAAATGTAGTCACAAGTAACGCATATGAAATAAACGCTATGCCGTGCAAATATAAAATCATGGATTTCTGCAAACGTAAACAACCTTAAACTGGTCTGCTGGTTAGAGCAGTAGCAACTAAACAAACAGCTGAGGCACGAGAAATCGTAGTAGAGTCGTTGACTGAACGTTAGTAAGATTGAGAATTTTCCCTGTCTCTAGCCATTACAGAAAAAACATTCCTGGATACATCCCTGCTTTATTGTCTGCAGAGAGGCAACTTGGATTACTGTACGATTGGACGGTATCGGTGTTGACTACGCTGTGAACGGCGAAGAGAGTCCTTTTTTAAAACCCTTCCAACAGGCATTATTATTATAAGTGCATTGTATTGATACCCCAAGCACTAAGGGTTTTTACCAACCAAGCTTATAGTCGTGGGGTTCGAATGGGGAATTGATATTAAAGGAATTATTCCTCAATAGAAAAAAAATTAAATTCCATGAAATTTCTGAAGAGAAGTAACAAAAATATATAAGCGCTTCTTTTTATCTATTTCCGTAAGTACTATCATTTCGAATATCATGTTTGTCAGAAAAAGCTACCTTTAAAATTTATGCAGGGCCCCGATTTAATATCACGACCTGCTATTTGCACCGACGCAGTGCAGTGCAAGTGCAGAACAAGTAAAATGGGCCTCTATTGCATGTGTGCGCGCATTTAATTCCGTTACAGTGCAACTAGACGCAAACGCAGGTGCAAATGTTGCGTTGCTCCCATAAAAAGCGATATTTAATTGGCCCCCAGGGTAAGTTATTTCTTTACATTTACTCTCCATTTAAACTCCATGGCAGCATGCAATACCAGCAGTCAGGGATTTTTAATTTATAACCCCATGAAATCCATACTGTGATACCGCGGCGACCGACTGGGGCCGACATTTTTAGCGTAGTCAGATCCGTACCCGCATACGACACGAGAGGTACTAGGTGTAAATTTGTGCTCGTCTAAAATTATTACAAAAAAATCGAAATTATGCAGTATATCCTACAAAATATAAATGGCTCTGGGTTACTCAAATTCGTCAATTTAATAAGGGGAAAAATTGGGGGAGGGTGTTTGGTGGAGTGGTGAGGCGGAGGCCTTACCATTGTGCAAAAAAATTAAAAAAAAAAAAAAAAAAGAGACTAAACCACTCGCCTCCCACAGAAGCGATCCGGGCCCGATCCCTGGCACGAGTTAGTCTCGGGTTATTCGCACATGGTAATCGTGCTGTACGATGCCGTTTGTCGGGATTTTCTCGGGGATCTCCCGTTTCTGCAGACCCTTCATTCCAACACCGCTCCATAGTTCATACTCACTTCGCACCTTTCTCGACAAGCGCTGAAGACTTTCCTGTTAAAAATGTCTTCACTGAACGTAAGTCCACGTGACTTATTGACTTATTTCTTCTTATCTATTCTGGGATATGCGTATACTTTTAGCCTATCCTCTTCCGCTTTCCCTCGCGGTACAAAATCGCAAACTTTTATTTTACCTTTATTTACTTGTTCGACGGTATATGTTGCACAAATCAATCCGAAAAACCTTGGGGGTAAAAAGAGTGACAGGGGTGACAATTCTCTCGTGCAAAGTGCGTGGTAGATAAATAAATGCTTATATCATCAATTGATTTCTACGTTTTTTTTTTCGAAGCCAAAATGGATAAACTACTCAATGACAATCCTAGATAATGGTATTTGTCACCTTTATGAATAAATATTTATCCAAAATTACAAATTATTTACCCGTGATCTCTTGCGCCGAAGTTAAATGCACGAGGTTCCGGCGTCAGAGATTGTGCCTCAGAAGCCCGTAACATTGGAAACTATTTTGTTTGAAAAGTTGGCTTAAACTATTGTCTAGGATTGCCATCGTTTAATATTTGCAAATTGTCTTCACGATACCTACAGTTATAGATTAATGCTTTTAGCGTTGAATTATGTACTACGCCCTCTTAAGGTCACGGTCTTTCATTTATTTCAAACAATTGCAAATAACTCAAATATTTTTTTAACCAAATCCTTCGAAAAAAATTTGAGACTGTGTACATTCATGTGATACCAATTTTGCCAGAGGTTTTTTTTTTTTTTTTTTTTTTTACAATGCACCGTTTGCTAGCAAAATTAATTTTCTTCATTTTGGCTTACTTTTACAACACAATATGTGGTATTTCAGGGGCAAAAATCTAAAAATCCGTTTGGTGTATCGCAACAGAAAAATTCAGAAACAAACAATGATAAATTAGTGGTACAACTGTATGAATGAATTTTCTATATGTATATTAATTTGCGTTAAAAAATATATTTTCAATACCACTGCAAAACTAAAGAGCGAGGCCTTAAGGGGCCCGTCTACTAAAGCGCCGTGGGCGTCAGTGTGCCTCCCTCTGGTCGGCGGCCCCGGAGGAGGTATGCATACTCTAGGAGGGCAAGGGGAGCTTGAAGGCGGAGAGGTGCTTTGATAGGCCCGGGAGGAGGTATAAACACGCTGCTAGTGAGGGAAAGTAGAAGGGAGGGACTGGTGGGAGTTTGCCGGGGGCCGCGTCTCTTCCTCTACTCAACACAAGCCGATAAAAGTGTCGTCTACCGGGGGTTCTATCACGTGTCTGTGGTTTATAAACGCCGGGAGCGTCATAAGGGCGGCCCAGACACGCGCGAAGGATGTTTCATCGTCTTTACGAGCAAGCCATTGTACTGGGACTTCCAGCATGTCACTTTATGACGCAATAAAAAAATTGAAACTATGTCTCACGTCCCTATGCTATGTTCGAGAACACAGAACGGGAACTAACAATAGAGTAAAAGTGACTTCGTGAGATGCAGCTGTGTAACGCGCTCTGAAGAATGATTCCTCCGAGGGAAAATTGCGTGAAGTAGTTACTGTGAGAGTACAAAAATATACATGTACACTTACGTGCATACATATACATGAATTCTTAGACACTTAAGGTCGATTGCAGTCAAGTGATGGGAATATTGAGGTAAAGGTGAAACTATTGCGAACTTGAGTAAATTCTGAGAATTTTTCGTTTGCATTGCACAGTCAGGAAATTGATATATATCAGTGGAGTGTTACCACAATATTCGCAGAAAAACGATTTCTCTTCGTAGCTAAAATGTATATAATTTTTTATTTATTATAAACGAAACTTACATGACGACGATTTTATAATTTATATTTAGTGTTTCGCATATCGTAAAGCTGAAAAAAAAAAGCAAAATAAAACAGTTAAAAATACGTCGGTTTTGTTATTAAAATGGTATCGTAACCATTTTGTTTAATGACAAAAGTGACATTAGTAACTACGACATCGTTTTCATGCAAAATGTACATCTAATTCAAATTATGTTGTATATGTCAGTGCAGTCGTTCATTTACACCATGGTTACGTTCCTCCTCTAAAATATTACCAATAAATTCAAAATAAGAATATTTTCCCCCATGTGGCATTCTAAGCTCAATTCACGGCCGTCATGGTTGATTTGCAGCTTGAGAAAATGTTAAGGAAGGTCTGAGGACACCTTAAGATACTCACAGTGTTTTCTTAGATTTCACTCGCTTTTCGTCTCTGCAATAATAATTTCTCACCGTTCACTCAGAGAGGCCTTAGATTTTTCTCAATATGACTGTGCAGTCGGCCCTTAATGTTCATTCCCATGCATAAGTATACTTACCCCCAAAGTAATCCTAGTTTTCCGCGGTAAAGTATGGGGCCATGCAATGTCAGCGCACAACCTACCCGGTTGTCTGACTGGTTTACAGTCACGGCAGTCAAACCCTGATTCTCTGCGAGAGGGACAGTGTAACACCCGAGGTAACACCTCAACTAGGTGAGCTCATTTCTTTGGAGAACTTGTAATATCTTTCTTCTAACGCGATAAAGCAGTGACAACAGAAATTTCAGTGTTGATTTACGAAAAAAATTATTTGTACTTTACTTTCTGGGGCGGAAACGAAATGGTTATGAGCTTGGGAAAAGATAAAAATTTCAAAATTACCCTAATCCGAAGAGAATAATTAAGAAGGTACTCAAGAATCACATTAACTCCTTCTCGGATAAATAATTTTTCTTCAACTTCGTTTCTTGGTCATATAGACTTACTTTTTAAATAAGTTAAAATTTGGTTACGCCTTAAGGAGCATTAGGCGTAACAATTCGTCTGATCAGAAAGTTAACTTTTTCTACGAAAAAACTTCAAACCGTTTAACCCATCAATGTTTTCATTATTCCAAAAAAAAAAAAAAATAATACAATATGAACCTCTGTAACATTTTTTTTCAGGCTGAATGACACACTTTCCAATTAAACAATTCTATCCATTTACCGGTAAGATCAACTGCTTCCTCACAGCGGGAAATTGAGGGAAAAAATGCTAACAGGCGCCTGTTTGTTTGCTGAACTTCGTGAAACGCAAATTTCACGGAACAAAAGACGCTGCTTCACTGCAAAGATTGCCGCGATGAAACTTTATTGACGCTACTTAAAAACTTGGAGGATTCAGGACAATCGTGAGCCCAATTTTCTTCTTTCTTCTGGTCGGCGCCGTCTGCCACTAGTCTACTTCGAAAGTCTCACGCTGAGGCGCTCTGGGAAGACGCTCACACAGCAATGCCAACTATTCCCGACCACTTTTGTGGCATTTATTTATTTATTTTATCTAATTTTTTTTTCGGAAGTCTGTGATATAAATCTCAAAGCTTATAATTAATTTCAGGTGAGCTTTCAATCTGCGGATGGACAGAAGGATCGCAGCAGTGTTGTCCGAAATACAATTAATACATATTTCATCCTCGTACACAAAAATGCTTGAGTTATGGAGAGGTGTTCAACCTGACCTTTAATCAATACGCGAAATAATCGTGCCTCTACTTATAAGCCGCACAAACCAATGCACGTAAATAAATTTAAAAAAATTATACTGGAACTACAAATCACACGCTGCTGCCTGACATGTTTTAAAATCCATTACAAAATAATTAAGTATTAAAATAACCGATAAAAGAAGCAATCTCAAACCTTGTGCGAGTTTAAATATCCAATCACTAACCACGAAGCAGAACTACAGATGTGCACGAAAAGACACTAAAGTGTGATTCCACCGGCTAATCACAGACGTGTGCTGTTGCAGGAACGATATTTTAATTGGCTCAGTCAAACGATATACGGCTCTTCACACAGACACGTTGCCACAAACCATGAAACAGAACTGCAGACGTGCACGTAAGACACTCAAATAAAGTGGTGCAAAATTCTTTTCGTGAAAAACAGGGTTTCTATACACATGTCTTTTGAGAGTAGACCTACATTTTCCTCTTACAAACAAAATTTAGCACAACCACTTTTCCCATAATGGCACTTCAAATTCAAAATTTGCACGTTTCTAGTTCTTATAAAACGCAAAAACCAATTAACATATATAAATTTAAAATTCATACTAAAACAACATGTCACTGGTTACTGCTTGACATGTTTTACTATCCATTACAACATTTCTTGTATATTTTAAAAATCGAAAATTTTGAATTTTTTTCTTCTTTAGAATATTTAAGCTGAAGAATGATGTGAACAGTGATAATGATAGTGAAAAGTTCCCCATAATGAGTATAGGTTAAATCGTCGTGACACTGTTTAGGATGATTTTTCCACACTGCAAGCGGATTTCTTAAAAACTTGTCAGCCAGTCGCCCGCGGGGAAGGAATCCTTGGCGACGATAGGCAAGTTATCTAAGTAACATGTGCTGGATGGAGTCCGGTAGGTACGCTTGGTCTCCAGTTTACTGTTTACATTCCATTAAGCAATTAAAGTCTCGCGACTTACTAGATGCACGAAAAGTTTACTAGGGTTACTATTTGAACACCTCAAGCAGAGTATTTGCCCTGCCCAAACTAACCTGGGACTTTAGAGAAGTTCTTGCCTGGTGCATGAATGGTGTTATTGCGTGAGACACGTATAATTTGTTTACGCGAAACCGCTATCTTATTCATACTATGTTTATCTACAAGTGATTGAGTGAAGAGATGTTGGTCAGAAATCGAGGTTTTTGGCGCTGCTGAGGGATGACATGATGTGAGTATGGAGCAGCGCCGGTATGAAAGGGCAATGGAAACAGGAGATCCCCGAGAAAACCCGTCGACCAGCGGCATCGTCAGTCACGATTCCCACACGCGAAAATCCGGGGACCGACCACAACGGGAATCGAACCCTGGTCGCCTAAGTGGGAGGTGAGGTGTCTGATCCCTCGACCGTCACGGCCGGTCGTTTATCTACAAAAAGACCACGCAATTTAAACTATTCTGTGTTTTTGAAAAATAATACAGCACACTTGTCAGAAACACGGTTTTCAACCATCTCAAAATGGTTTAAAAAAAACTGTTATTTATTTTTTTTACGGCTGTTATAACTCTGAAAATACTACCTGAACATGTATAAAGAGCACTTCACTGTATACGATCCAAAAATAAAATTGTAAGGTCACCTTTTACAGTCCTATAGGGAAAAAATACTACAAGGAAAATCTCGCACGCCAGTTTGGCGCGCTGTGAATAGAGGCGATATGCTTCTCGTCGATCTTGATACTCTGGCTCTAATCGCCACGCTGTTCCCAGGTGTCAAACGCGGAAATTTGAAACCGGAACACACTCTTCTCAACATAACCGCCTGGTCACGTGGTGGTTGAAGGAGTGAGGTAATAGGCGCTCACCTTGCTTGGCGCTTGTCCAGCCGCACACCGTGAGGACCCAGGAAGTCGCGGTTGACGAGCTCAAGCGCGATGTCGATGGCCGGGCCGCAGCGCTCCAGGTCGAAGGGCGAGTCTAGACGCGACGCCATCAGCACGCCGACGTTATAGTGACGATAGAAGGGGAAGTCTGCCGCGGCCAACACCGCACACCCCAGCGACATCAGCAGCCACGACGAGCTCATGGCTCCTCTACGTCGCACGGCAACCTCTCATCCCGGGCCCAAGAGGACGAGGAATTGACGCCGTCGACGGCCCGACCGTGGTCGGCGCTGGGTTGCGAGTGTCCACGCAGCACGCCGGACGCCCCGCGTCTCGACGCCGCCGGCTGGAGAGGGGGTAGCTGGAGCGTCCGTGCGAGGGAGGCGACGCCATGGCAACGCGTCTAGCACTCCAGTCCCGCCGACCCTGGTTCGTTCCCTCGCGTCGAGAGCTGGACGGCCTCTTGTTACGTCTTCTGAAGTACACTCCTGACCACGGTCTTAGAATTACAGGTCTGGACCCTCGCCTAATATTCAATGCTTTATCTTTGACCCTCTTATGACTGAACGAAACTGATGGCGCCACTATCGCAGTGGGGCTGTTGTAAAGTCTCACGTGTTTAAACATATTCTGGTGAAACTTAAGTAAGATTCTAGTATTTGTGCTTTAAATGTATAATACATAATATTGGAAAAATGATTATCAGCACGAGTGTGCTAGTGGCACAACCAGTTTTCATTCATATTTACGGATAATAAAGGAACTAAAATCAGTCATAAGAGGGTCAATATTTTATAGCAGTGTCCAGACCCGAACTTCTAAGGCCGTGCTCTTGACCACACCTCGCTGGTGCTTGACATACAGTATATCCCTTATGCTGCTCTGGCCGCAATTTTTGTGTGAGTGGGACGACGTTCGGCCACTGCGACTCCTGAAGTTCCTCGAGAAAACCGTCCGGACAAGGATAGTGTCCGCCACGTTTCCCTTATTCGAAAAGTGAAAATGTCCTCCCTCCGGAAATCGTGTCGGGTCGCCTTGTTGGAAGATAAACGCTATATAGCCTCTGCGAACACCGCGGACCATTCTCAACACTTCAAATAACCAAAAACAAATGTTAAAAGTGGTTAGATGTTTAAGTGCACTGCATCTATAAGTGAAATGGGAATGTTAACACTACCAAGTGGCACTGACCGAGGTGGCGCAATGGTAACACGTTTGACTCGCGTTCCGGAAGACCTTGGTTCGATCACCGGCCCCGGCCATTCTGGTTTCGGTTTTCCATGGTTTTCCAAACTCACTCCAGGCGAATTCAACAAGAAGAAAGACGGACAAAAAAATAAAAAAAAAAACAACAAAAGTAGGGTGTGTGAAAAAGACACCAAATGGATGAACCACGACAACAACACAAATAACGAGAGACACGAATTGATGTGAACACAGGCAATACACAAGACAGACGAAAAACAGACGTAAAATAGTAGGCTTCTCAAGACAACAGGTGCGAAATTTCGGGAAATGGTATCTGTTGCTGTTCCCGTCTTCAAGCACATGTACGGACTGAACGAACTCAAGCAGACTGACTGACATCTCTGCCGCCGTTTTCTCGTGTGTAGAGACGGGGAAATTTCGCGAATTCAATTACCTGCATGATATAATCAAATACCCTATGCATACTCAAGTCCCGACCATTTGTCCACTTGCTGTTACTCAGTGGAACAGCAGAAAATGAACGAACGGGCAGGGCTTGAGTATGCATAGGATATTTAATTCTAACATACAGGTCACTGAATTCGCGAAATCTCCTCATCCCTACTCATGTGCCATCCGAGGCCGTGCTGTCAAGAGACCGAAGCTTTCATAACTCGCCGGGTGTTTGTAAAATCAAATGCACCCCGACAGTCTAGTTTCAAATCATTGGAACGGCGGCGGGGCGCGTGTAACTGTTATAGTTGGGCTCCGGACCCGTATTTAAGGCTGTTGATGGAGGCTGTTACCATTAATAAAATTACGTGTTTGTGTAAACGGCGCTGGACAAGCCGAACATGTCTGGGAAAAGTAATAGAATACTGTGGGAAGATGCTACATCAATTACACTTCAGGCCAACCCGACAAAAAGGACAATAAACGACTCGGCTTTAACATCAGCATTAGTAAAGTCATCAGCCAACAAAGTATTGACTAAAAATATCTGGCTTCCTTTAATCAAAAAAGAAACTAAATTAAAAAGAGACAATTAATAATTGCAGATTAAATTTTTCCGTACCAATTGTTAACAAAACAATAGACCTGATTCACACCTCTCTGCAAATAGCGCATTACAATCTGCGTGACCAATCATGAGGCAGCTGCACTGTCATTGGCTGAGCTACATGTTGGCATTTTTCCTATATAAGACCACGGTTTTTCCAGATGTCATAGTAGCCGCTATTGAATTTACTTTGCAATAATTTATACGGGGTGAGTCGTTATTAGTTGCTAACCCGGCAGGAGTAAATTCCTGAGGTCGAATGAATATGGAAACAATAATACAACATTGGGCCTACAGTATTGAACGTATGACGGAGTTACACGCCCTCATAGGTGAAGGTGGGAAATGTGTAATTGAACAATAATATCTCAGTCATATGCAATTAGGTAACAAAATGTCGCATACAGGTTACTTGTGTAGGGATAGACAACAGCAAAAAATTATGTTACGAAAAGAACATCCCTTCATACTTTAACTTAGGGTTGACAACCCCTTTATGTTTAGAACTTTTTAATCCTTGGATGGAAGTGGTTGGGAATGACATGTAGGTAATCAGCATGCAAACAGTAATGAAGAAGTTCGCCATGAGAAAAACCACTGATACCAACAGTTTCCACAGAAATTGCTTGTTAACGTATGGGTGCCTGGAAGGTAGGCAGCTGGTAACAAAGTTTATTAATCAAGAAGACACACAGTCTGATGATGCGTTATTAAATGGTGTTACGATAACATGTTAGTTATTTATTTGGAATGTTAATCGATTACATTTAGCAGTATTAAATTTATTGTGAATAGGTTACACAATTTCACAGCATATGTAGTAGAATTAACATTACTTAAACCGAAACATGCAAAAAGGATTTCGCACACGGCTTTAGAAGCGTTGTGTAAAGTAACTTTTTTTTTTTTTGCGTACTGGGCTCGAAGAGCACTTTACAAGTTCTTTTATAACATAACTACATGACAAAGAAAGAAAATTTCTTTATAAATCTTGTGTGTACCAGGCTTGGTAACGTAACAGCAACGAGCTCCAAGTTCCTGCAAACAGCAGCTGCTTCACTTTGACGCAGTCACGTCCGACGTCAGCAAGGGGGTTGGATACGCGCACTTCGCTATCTCTTGTTTTCTGTGTATGTGTTTGACAGCCGACTTCCCGTGCCCGTAGACAAGTGAACAGCGTGTTTTTACAGCAAGGGAAACAAACTTCAGCGAACACGCTTGTTGTTATTGTTGTGTCCTTGGGCACTACGTGCGTGACAGGGCAGTCGGAAGGCGATGACCCAGGCGTACGGACGTGTCGAGGAGATAACCAGTTCGCTATAGTAACAAACTTGTAGTATCACTAAACATGGTGGCAGCGGTAAAAGTTTTATCGTACAAAACAGGAAAGCATTGCGACGCGCGCTAACGTCATGTGAAAAGGGAGTTTCATACTTATTTAAGTTGAAAAAGTGACAGTATTTTGACAGTGAACGGTACTCGGCCTACGACAGTTGCAAGATGGACGGCGAATCAAAGTTAGGTATACAAGTAAAACCACCAAATCCGCTGGATTTCTCCGATCCGAACGCTTGGACTCG
>PNEQ01094136.1:16443-34570 GCA_003012365.1 Medauroidea extradentata | reverse complement strand
TTTGCTTGACCCCCTTGTTGTTTGGCTGTAGTTCGTCAAGTTACCGAGAATGTCGTACTTTTTGGCGCTGTTTTCCGGGCGGTCGGACTCAAACTCCGTCCACTTTTTTCCATTGTTAAATTTATAAAGTAAATTAAGATTGCTGGAGCCTTTTCTTAAATTTGTGAGCGAAGAAAGTATTTCATAAATTGATAAAAAATACGTTTTGATAAATTGTTTTTCTTCGCGGAAAGGAAGTGGGCGGAGTTTAGTCCGACCGCCGTAACATCAGCGCCAATAAAACACAATATTCTCGGTAACTTGGTGAACTACAGCCAAACAACAAGGGGGTCAAATATCCAGGCGAGTGTCCAGACCTGTTCTTCTACGACCGTGCTACTGACACAGCAAGTATCACACAATTCCACAAGCATACCGCATTATTAAGAAATATAGTCGTATAAAATGTTTTACCATTCCAATATGCTACACATCGCAATTATTCCGCTGTAAGCAATACATATAAGTTTTTTTTTCCTTTATCAGCTAAACTTAAAATGAAATGCTGATAAACGTGTTTCAATTTGATCTTTCCATCCAGTCGAGTTTACATTTGTATGCACAATCAGATCACGTGATAGTTTCTTTACCAAAGGCAACATTTGGATAGTCCAAAGAAGGGTCTTGTATTGGCTGTTAGGGTCTTGCAGCTTGGCTAATGTCGCGAAGCGGGTCGAAGCGCACGTGGACTGAAGGAAAGGGAAGGAGATGGGCACGAGTTAGGAAAGGAGAAGTTAGGTTAAATATTTACGTAGCTCGGCAGAAGTACCTTTCACCTTCACAGCTGTTACGTATTCATGAGGCAGCAGCAGCAGCAGGCCTGGACAAAGAGTGTCGCAACACAAGACAAGACTATATTAACATTGCCCCTTACTTGCTGGCAAGTCGCTGACTGTACGCCCTTCTCGGCCAGCTGCTATGCGTGTTTGTTCATCTTCTATTCTGCATGCAAGCGCCTTAGCGCTCAGGAGACATGTATATGGTCCATATCCTTGGTCTGGGGCTTGGTTACACTGCGGCTTACATTCAGAACGATTTTAGGTTGTATCCCTCCTAAGGCAGAGGAGACGAATCTTGTAAGAGCTACAGTACTAATCGAAAATTTACTACCGTAGTGCTTATATTGGCGTAGCACCTAAAATCTTAACTTTTGCTGCAAAAACAGTTTTATATTATTTACGACACCTCAAGTTTGTAGGTTATTTGAGCCCAAATCTCATCGGGTAGTTTCTTTCATCGTAGAAGCATTGATATTGCTATAATACACGACAACACCTAGATACAAGACATATAAAACAGTTGCTTGCGTGCATCAAGTCGCTTCCAAAAATATCACCAATTCGTATTTCTAGATATGGCATTAATGTACGTGTGCCATCCAGTGCAACAAAAATTAAAATTAAAAAAAAAAAATTGTTTTTCTAAGAAGTGAAAAACAAAATAAAAAATTAATTAATTAAAAGAAGAAACTGTTAGTTTCATTTCTTAAAAGTACATTTTCGTACGTTATCAAGAATGCATTCGAAGCAGAAGTTTATGAAGGACAATCATAGTACATCACTGGCTCGTATTGTTCACTTTAAAGTTTGTAAATGACGACTTAAGTAAGTCTTTATCCACAAATGTAACGAATGGCTACAAGATATAAGCATATCTTCAAGCTCAAAGAAAAATTCACTATACATAAACTTGCTACAATTACAATCCGCTAAAATATTTAAACAGCGTTATTTTTAACGAAATACTTAATTTGTGGTGTAGAGTTCTGGAAACATAATGATAATAATGAAATTACTATGATACATATATGTTTTGCTTTCGCAACGCTTTTCAGTAAATCATAAAGGTTATCTGTAAAAAAAATTTCCAGATATACTTTGAAACGAAGTCAGATAAAACTTGGTCACGTGAATGTTTCACCGCATGACAAGTTTCTTTACGGTAATCGAAAATCAGTCCATATGCCACGCACACACTTTGTCTATTTAATTATTTAGTGATTTGAACAAATTATAAAATTAAAACACACTGGTCTCCCACACTGGACAAAATTTACTCTCACTGGCACAAAAGTTCCCATAACCGAGATATAATTGTTTATATATTATGTATATGTTTATAATAATATCTATATCTGCAGTACTTTTTATCTCACCAAATACCACTAATGATTCAATACTGTCTAAAGGGTAATCAGACGTGGTAGACAATTTATATGAAGAATATATATGTGAATTATGTATATACAAATATGTGCAATAATGTTGCTTTAGTTGAAAACACTGAAATGATAATTTATCTTTGTTGAAAGAAAAAGTTAAACGAATGTGTTGGAGGTGAAATGTTAAAAAATGTTGATGTTCCACGCTTCTAGAATATTGGAAAGTCAAAGGAAGGAACACAACTCGTTGGTAGTATAATGCAACTGGCCTGACTGCTGAACAAGAGGAAATAGTAGGTATTAAGGGCGTTCGCTTAGCAGAACTACAAAATTTTAATTTTCACGACATAGTGTTCGTTTTATAAACGTTTCTTGTGACTACATTTTACATCTCAATTTTTTATTCTCTCACAGCGGCATGACAAAGTTAAAATTTGCAAGTTACGGGAACGTAGAATAAACAAAAACCAAGTGACTTATTCGAATGAAATAATTTACACTGAAATTAAGATATTTTAAATACTTTAGCATATTGCCCGTAGTATATCATTTCATTGTAAATTATTTCATTCGAGTAAGATACTTGGTTCTTTTTATTCCTGTGTTACCGTAACCTGCAAATTCAGACATTAACATGCCACTATGAGAAAACTACGCGAGCTAAAAAATGTTTATAGCTGGTTCGGGAAAAAGTGAACACTGAAAAAAGCCCTGCTAAAGTTCTATTTTCAGCCAATTCGTATCTTTCCGCGCGTAACGGCTAACGACTGTAAGCTTCTAACCTCTGTGGACACGTCACTTTGTGTTTGCGCGTGTAAGATAAATTGTACAGTCTGTAGGTACCTATACAGTTTGATAAAAAAAAGTTTATTAATTATATGAAATAAGATTATGCTGATTTCTATTGATTTTGTTTCAGTATTGTTGTATTTAAATAGGAAAATACACGGAACTATATTTATAATTTCGCTGCCAACCCCACAAGCAGTAAGGGAACTATAGTTAATGTTGAATTGTATGCAGTAACGGTTAGTGATATTTTTCAAAGGCTTTATTTTTAGTGCTCAATTTATCCCGAATGACCTATACAAGTGGAAAATGCAGTCGCAAGTAATGTCTATAAAACGAACAGAATGTGCTGCAAACATAAAATAATGAATTTTTGCCACATGAACACCCTTTAACAGAAGTAATGGAGTTTTAAGAACAAATTTTGAACAAACCAAGGAAGCGACGTCAACATTGAGCAATATGGCCTGATAATTATCTAAATATAAGGAACTATCGCTACGATGAATTATGATTCCTTAAAAATGGAGCGAGGAACATTTAAATTGCAGGAAAAAATGCTCGGAAAATCACAATTATGTCGCTGACCAAACAAACACATTAAAAAGATATTTAACACATGATGATAAATAATATCTCACTTTTTAAATATTTATTTCGTGACGTCTCCAATTTACGCGTCTGGAACCACACACGTACAATGGCGGAACATTGCCTATACGTAATGCAATCGGTTCACTGCATAAATGTAAAGAATAATATCAATAATTTAATGAAGTTGCTTAATGTAAAGACTTAATACAATAAGATTCAGTTTATAAACACTTAGGAGGAAATTGAAACTAACACACATGAACAATTAAATTTATATAGCTTTCTGATGTGCCCAGAGTAAATGAATATGATGCTACACCATAATAATCATCTACTCTTCAAATATTGTAAGCAAAACCGATTTACGAATATTAAACTTACAAAGGAGCAAAAGTTTCGTATTCGTGTCTCAGATATATTTCAGTGCCGAGCAAAATTACAAAGTGTCCTAAAGAACCAGCTAATTATAAAGTATCAGTAATTTTTGCAGTGACTTCAAGATGACATGAACGTCCGGAAAATAACGACGAACATAGATGGTTTGTACGTTGAAGCATCATTACTTCGTGAACAGCAGCGAGCTTAGCGACGAAGTAGCGTCGGTTTCATAGCAAAGTTTCGATCACTTAATTAAAAACACAATATCTAGAGTGCCAGGTACCTCTTACAAAACATGTCCAGACTCAAAAACTCCTAGTCTACTGCACCTTTCTGCTCGCAAGACTGAATGTACGATGTGGCAGTCATACATTAGTTCTGCATCGCTCTATACGAGATGACGGACCGCTTTGTTGAATAGTTTCGACTGTGATTTGTTTTAATAATTCGTAAATGTTTGTGTGCCACAATGGATTAGAATGACCTTGACTTTGACGTCAAAGTTATCAAAGGTAAAAAAGTTCCACAAATTTCCAAAAATTTTCCAACATATAAAAAATACTAAATAAAACTTTTAAAATATAGCCAACGATTATTTCTTTCCACCATATTGTATACCACATCCGGTCGTCATCTTATGTACTTTCTCATATTCTCATCTGAGTACCTTATCTCGATCTTCCTAGCAAATCATCTCATCTCCAGACTCGCTTATGGCTGTGACGGTAACGAAAGCCATTTAAAAAAACGTGTGTACGATTTCTGCTCTCTGTTGTTTATGAAGCCACCATCTTGTTAACACTTTCAGCAGTTTCCTATTGCCAGTTGCTGTAGCCACCACGTTGTTTTTGCTAGTTGATTGTCAATTGTTTATGTATGCCGACATCTTGTTTACTTCTGCTATCGGATTGTCGTTTGTTTGTTTAAATACTTTAGAACTTATCTAACTTTTTAATTTATCTTTTTACTAAGTTATTTACATGCAAAACACAACGCCTCGACCCCCGACGAGAGCAGTACTTTAAATAAAAAAATAGTGGGCAGCATCTGAATTCTACATCAGCCAAATAATATTGGGCAGGGTTACATTTTGAAAGTTATGATATTGTCAACTGCACAATTACTGTGCCATATTGGAAATAGTTGTTAAATGTTTATACTCTCAATACAGCTGGCACAAAACAGGGCTATTAGCGCAGTATTTACTTTTCAATACAACGATCGTGAAGATCTGTTCCGACAAGCAGTCATGACGTCATCCAAGATGGACGCACCCCACACTCGAACATGCCGAACGTGATCGGCCATCTTCATAATCTGGCTCCCTACTCCCCGTTACTCCTCTACTCATAGTTTCAATCAAAACGAGACATTTTAGCTTACATTCACCACGCAAAAACTGACGTATGTATACTTTATCTCACTTATAAACACACGCATGAATTTTAAAAATTACTATTTCACTATTTTCGCTTTGTAATCTATGTCTGCCATGATCACTAATCATAATAGAAAAATTAAACAAAAATCATTCCTCCGATGAAGTTTTGAAATTCCTAACTAATTTAAACCTCGTGCGTTCTTTTATAACACATGAGTAGATATGATGGTATATCGTGAAAATGTTTTGTGCTGACTCACCCTTGAAAACACTGTAGTTAATTCTCACACATATGGTTGGGTGATGTACGTCTGGCACAACGTAGCTGTCTGCAGTTCAAATAACAGGCATCAAACATTACACTAGCAGGTTTCTTATTGGCCCAGTCAAATAGGGTAACAGCTACAAGCACAAGCGAAAGCCAGTAATCTTCTGGTAAGCTGACGGTGTGTTGAAATCCAGCAAACAGTCAAGTTTTCCCGCGACAAACCATCATTTCTACACATGAGTTACACCTGTTTCAGTGCAGGTATTTGTGCTGCATAAACTTACCGTGGTGAAGCCACATCAACATGAACGAAACTCCGATGATCTCTATAGTATGACGTCACATTCTGTTGACTGAACATGTTTTTTTCTGATGTAGCTAAAAAATTGTTAGGGCCCAGTAGTTTTCTCGAAATGATTTTTGCCCCACTTTGTTTCAGTGTCTTACGTGTACACCTACAGCTCAACTCCAAGTGTTTTTGTGCAGAGTTATTATTCATTTGACTGTCCCAATCACTACATGGATAACTGTGTCACAACACGTCTGTGATTTGCGGGTTTAACCTCCAGACGTTGTATGTAAAGGCGTCCAATCACTGACCACAAAGCAGAGATGCAGGTGCGCACGTAAGACACTGAAACAAAGTGGTGCAAAAATCTTTTCGCAAAAACTACCTGGCCCTAAGAATTGTACTGGTGTTGCTACGCCAGGTTGAACCAAACGAAGCTTTAAGAACAGTGCAAAAATTACAGATAAACAAATTTCGATATAAAATACTATGCTGGGTATTCACCAGATTTTTTAGTAGATATTGGTAAAAGTAATTAATAACACTGAACACCAATTACCTGTGGCACTTATAAAATATTTCATTTTCGAGGGCGTTTATCACCTCATGCTGTTAGGGTAATTGCTTCTGATTTCGTCACCATCCCCCTAGTTGTTAGTGTACAGTATTGAGTTCTCGTGTATTTGGTGTTCGTATGAATGACACTTCGCGTGGGTTGGGATACACAGAACTTCTCGGGACTAGATTCAGCGTGGTTAAAGCTGCTTCCTACTCGGTGGAAAATTTGAGGTAGACTAGATCATAGGTGTTCATGATGCTTAAGAGGACTTACCGCAGCTAGGATTGGTAGTTCAGTGCCATATACGCCCTGCTTTCGAGTTGTACTGTATCGCCCAAATATAATTTACTAGTCATGCCTCAGACACAACATTCTTTCCATTTAGCAACCATTTAAACCGTTTAAAGACACTGGAACATCGTGCACATGATAGTTCGTGATCACTGCATACTTTGTCGATTTTCTTTCGCCATGTATGATAACAAGTTCTAGCATTTAGTAGTTATTTTTATTTGTAACTTCGACATTAATTTACAGCACGTTTCGGGACAAACATCTTGCCATTATTGGTTTTTCGTAATGATAAATGATATATTCTATGGCTGCCTAGATAAATAATACAAATTACACAGGCCTACATGTAGTATGTTTCACGCCAGTAATTAAAGCTTCATTGTGTTACGGTCACTTACGTTTTAAAATTCACATGGTAAGTAATAGGCAATTATTAAAAGAGACAAAAATATTTCCAGAGTGATTGTGAGTTATTCCATTCCATATATTGAATGTATCTATAGACGCAGCAAGTTTTCAGCTCACTGGTATTGTAGACAACAAATGCCATACTTGTCAACCACCGACGGTGATGAATGACGTCCGTATTTTTCTTCCTTTCCGGTTGGAGAGTTGACAAATGTCTCGTGACCGGCGACATATTTGTGTTATTAAGTCCTCTGTATTGGCCGCGCTGAAAATACTCGCTTGCTTACTCTCTGATTAAGAAAAGTAGTACGCAACAAAATTAGCACACAAGTTACTGGACGTACGAGAAAGCACGACACTATATTTATGGGTTTACTATTTCTACCGTAGCATATCTCAGAATAAACTACTTTCCTGGGGAAATTCTTTGTTACAAGAGTTCGCTAGCGCAAAGAATAAACTGCAAAACTTAATAATTTAAGTCTCGAAATATACTACTCTACCCAAAAATAAATTTTCACTTTTAGAATTTAAATGCAAACGTGTGAGACACAGTTTAATTGAGAGCATAAACTAATGTTGACGACACATTAGACAGATACACTTACATTTACATGCAGACAAAGTTAAAACTGTAGGTCAAGTGGATACCGTATAATCCACACAGAATAAGTAGGAATTGTAGGAAAGAACATTTTCAGCGTTTATTTCTCACAAGTGCACAGTAATCTCCCCATGATCCGTAGTAATGCTGCTTGTTTCTATAACCCATGCTCTCTTTCCATATTACGTACATGTTATTATTTGATAATACTGCGTCTTCAGCATACTGTCAAAAATGGTTTTATGGTGACAATGTTGCCACTTTCTACGTTGAAGTTAAAAAGTAACCCATTTAAGGAATCTAATTTAACTCGCATACAATATTGGTAGTATGTGTTCTAGACAACAAAAATTAAAGATGTTCTAAGCAAAATATTAAAAAGAAAAAAACATAAATTATTACAATACTTGCCAAAGACGTAAATATATAAAATCATGCTTGTTTTAAAAATAATGTTTTTTTATAAAAAAAATTATAATGGTCATATCACAATAAATTAAGCAGTAAATAATGTTATTTTATCACGTACCTTTGTGTTTTGAGCTTTTTCGACAAACCTAAAACCACGATCAAATATGAAATGAAGTATTCCGCTTGTAAATATTTGACAAAACAAAATATAATGTTTACTCAAAATAAAACTATGTATTTATGGCACTCGCTCACCTTACACTTTGATTGTGTTACAGGTTTGACGAAACTGTTTTTTTTTTTTAAGTCTTAAACATGTCCCCAAGATGTGTAATTACGGAAGATAAACACATACTATGTTAAGTGGGTTTACGAGAAGTCATCCGCCACAGTACGGTAGGTTTTCTCGGGTACGTGACAGCCAGGTTGTGGCTAATAGCCTGCAAGAAATCAAAAATTTTAAGATGGCGGGAATAAAATATAAACCTACAGCTTTGTACGTGTGTTCAATAGAATATAACTGAACGCATGAAGCAGATTTTTCATTCATCATTTTATCCCGGAACAAACTGCCGACTGAAAAAATACACAGTACTAAGTAATAGTGCGCGAATATCTTATAATACATTTTTCTTAACCACAGATAAAAAAAAACGCAAGTCTCAATCCAGCATCCCAATTTTTTTCTTCATAAATTGACACTATTCATTTCGTGGTTCTTTCGTCCGTATTTTGAAAACGGCGCTTAAGTTTCACTTAATTTTGGTTACGTGTTTTTTTATAATTAATCGCAAAATTTTGCGTGTTTCGTCTGCTAACACCAGTTCAGTCAGGTCTCGTGTTGCTGACCGTATTGCCATGGTAACTTTTTAGATGCAAATAAACTTCACATGGATTACTTATCAAACGCTTCTAATTGAAACGTTATAAAACTGATTATGACAGAGTTTAAAAACAGCACAAACTCTTCCCCTTTTCCCAAAATTGTCAAAAATTGTTTTTTTCCTTCCCAGTTTCAGAAGACTGTATCTCAAAAGAATTAACAGTATGCAAACGAAATTACGACTGAGGAATTGAACATTTCTAGAAATACTCGTGCAACAATATCGCACCCCCAGAATAAGACTGTCGTAGCTACGAAATCCATGTTTATAGTTTTAAATATTTATGCTGTCATTAAAAATCAGGAATTAATATTTCGTGTGCGTAAATTTTATAGCATGTACGTGTCAACACAATGCTTATTTAGTACAGTTTTAGTATTAATGACTACTGCAATTGAGTTATTACTACTAGTTTATTCACTCTACAAAATAGTTTGTAAATTTGCCACACGTGCGTATAGGACCGCTAAGAAAGTATATATGGTAGAATTGTTTCCCAGACATTCCTGGTAGCACTAACGAACTCTTTTTTATAAAACTTTCAAATGTTTAATAAAGTTACCAGACTTGTATTGTAACAAGTGTAGGCCTAATAGTTTGTATATTTACAAGGCGGAAGTATGGTAACTGCCCCATACAGCGCTTAGGTTAATTACTTCATAACATTTTAGGAAGTTTTTTTACAGTGTGTTTACTTATGACATGTCTTGATAAGGACTACAAAAATTTCACTTATCGGTAATAGAGTATACAGCTGTCACAAACACATAGTGCGCATAAAAAGATGAAAACAAAGCAAAAACTAACATATTTTTGTACTAACGACACTTCCATTGTTGTAAAGTAACGACTGTTAAGAATTAAAGCACTAAATATGTTCAGTAATTGACTATTACACAAAACATATACTTGGTGAGAATCTGCCCTAAAATACATTGCAGCACATTTATTTAAACAAAACAAACATACGAAGTGCAACAGGCATTTACAAAAGTGGAAGGAATTTTAATTTTACTTTGCTATCGTAATACTTATATAAGTAGGCCTAGTTGTTAAAAGATTACCTTGAATCAGTTAATACTAAATATTTATAATTCTTATTTATTACTAAATTACACAAAAATACTGAATTTAATAATGCAACAGATTATGCAATTAAAGTGTTCCGTTTAAAAAATAAATACTAACTACTTACTTTTATATCTTTCTAGTTTAGCGCACAAGGTAAACAAACTACAATAGAGGATGAACAACTGAAAGAATAAAGTAACAATAAATTATTTTCCATTAATATTTCAAAAAATTAAACGAGAGTCATATGAGAGATTTACTAAAAGTTTGTCTGAAATTAATTACCCAAACGCAAAATAATATTTACAAATCTGAAACTGTTGCAAAGTATGCTTTATGTACTTAAAGTACAACCATTGAATAATGCAACACATTTCAATGCTCATAAAAAAATTGATAGGTAAGGTCGACACACATTCACATTCAACTGTGTTTAAAAAGGAATGTTGTTTCTTTCCCCCAAATCAGATGGTAGAGATCGGTAATACTCATGATATGCAGTTAGAATAATTTAATTACGATAGCCTATAATGATAAAAGGTTCTTCTTTTCAGAAGAGATGCATGGCCCTGCGTTGTAGGCAGGAGTGAGTGAGAAATCCTCTGCTTTGGATGAACTTTATGGCGTCTCCTAAGATTGTTTTAAATTATGTCTTTCAAAATAAGTATTGTAAAATAAAATGTATTTGTGATATTTTCTAACTTGAAACACATGAATTACATTCTATGTCACAACATTTCCATCTATATTTACAGTGAAATAGCATTCATCAGATGTCTTAAAATGAAGAAATTCGGTGGAGTTCACTTGATAGGGTGTTCACTTTATTTTTGAAACACTGTACAACCCCAGTCCACTGTGAAGGCGTATAAACAGATCCGCTTTTAAACCTCTCTGTTTTGTTTTTCTATTCAAGAATGCCCCAGTATTCTGCGTGTGTCCTACGATGAAATATTTGTGCACGGGCTTTACTTTTTTAATGTCTGGGTGGCAAAGAAATAAATCGTAGCTAGAAATGTGTTTTTCTTTTGACCGCAATCATCGCTGTATAAGATAGAATCTTTACAGTTGGAACACTTTATGTACTCATACATACATGATGCAATTTCTATAGTTCCCTTGTTTCCAGATGTATCATTCCAAAGGTAACAATAGCTGTTCTGTTATGCATTTTCAAATATTGTAAAATTATAAGCTTAAAGCTTATAGCGAAATACTGACAAATAACCGCATGGTGTCTGGAGTGCTAACTGCAAGCCAAAATTACAAATTCTTATTTGGCTACTATTTAGTTTATTTTCCACATCATCCCTTTTCATTAACCTTGATATTTGTTTTTCTTAATGTGGCCACTAAATAAACAAGGACATGACAAGGTAACTAGCGTGTCGGCTCCTTTGATGTCATCGAATTCGGGCGCTGATTGGCTAGTGTTGTCCGCCATGTTGTAACAGTGTTTTGATGTAAACATTACATTTGCGTGTTTATAATACAGTTGCAGAAGTTATTATTTTAGTTTATTTAAGTGGCAATACTTACAATCTGCAATACACTAAATTGCGAGTGATATGTAACAAAAACCTGAAATATTTATTTTGTTGTAGCCTACCTAAAAGAAGCTGGTCATACGAATGTATTTTCACAAGAGACGTGATATTAAAACAGATACACCAAAAACTTACCGAATTCAACGTAAATGACCAAAAATTTATCGCCTTAACTTTCCTCAGAACAATTAAATGCTGAATAATAGGTAGTCTTGCAAGGCTTATTTTTATCTATCTTTTAAGGAAAAAGATTAAAAACATTTGTAAATGTTTGTAGCTTACAATTTACTCATATCTTCCAACTCAAACGAAAATATTACTACACGGAGTCGTATTTATTTATTACATTCTGAACAAATTTTTTAAGCTGGCGGTCTTTCCTGGAATCAGAAGTTATGTATTTTAGAAGTATGTCGTAATTTTCTTAATTTCATACGTAGTTTCTCCGATAGAACATCATATTTCCAATATAAAATAATGCAGTTATAAAAAAAGACAAATTTTCTTCGTCTGCAAGAAAATATTTACTTTCCATGTTTTCCAATATCTAAACGTTTTGCAACACGGAACACGCCCTCATCTTTTTTTTTTTTTTGCTAAAGTAAAATTTTGTTTGGTTTCAAAGTCATTCCAAAACAAAATAATTCTAATCTAGTACTTACGGGTGCAGTCTACGCCAATTTTCATCACAACGTTTTAACTTTTTTACTTGTACCAGATATTTGGTTTTCTTATTTTAGACACAAATGTGATTAAATTTTTATGTTAAACATTTTCTTTATCTCCCATAGTTTTCACGTAATGGCTCATTAAAAGTCAAAATTTGCTTGTTGCCGTTTTAAAGACGACACTAAAACCATCTGGCATACCAAACTGAAATAATTCACAATGGATAAATTAGTCACATGCTAGAAATTCTCGTACATACAAATAAAAAAATACATTTTTGTGTGTTTAAACAAAAATGCTAATATTTTAAATAAAAATTTAAAAATTCAATACACAAAAATAATTTATTTTTATTTTAACATAGGTGAACTTGTAGACTACAACATCGTAATTTGATGTGAATTTTTTTTTTTTTTCAGTTTGGTGAGTTGGTTTTAGTGTCGTCCTTAAAACTGTAACATGCAAATTTTGACTTTAACGAGCCCTTGCGCAAAAACAATGGGTGATAAAAAAACATTTATAAGAGCAAAAGTTAGTCACATTTAAGTCTAAAATAGAAAACAATTTGTTCCCTCCACTTATTATTGAAAATAAAGGTTCGACAATCCGGAAATGAAACTGCAAAATGCCGCAATTTTGTGTGTTTCAAAACAGTATTATTAAGACTTTTGTGCAACTTAATACAATACTACATAGTCATCGACGGTCTCATTTTTGGAGCAGTAATTGCAGATAAGAAAAAAAATACATTTTTTTCTATTCAGTGTTCCAAAAATATGAAAGTCTGTGACTATGTAATAAACTAAGAAGGTGAACAAAAGTGTAATCTACGGATTGTCGAGCCTTGATTTTTTATCATAAGCGAGGGAAAACTATTTATGTCAAAATTGTGATAACTCTCTGCTTTTGCACTCCATTCTCCTTAAGAGAAATAATTATTTAGAACAGTCGGCTTACAAAAACCTACAAGTTTGCCACGGATAACTCGCATACACATTTGGATTTTATGTTCTACTTTTCAAAATAATGGATGTTACTTTTACCAACTTTTTAAAAATATAATTTATTTGAGCATTTCAGAGTGTCGTAGAATATGAATAATTATTAGTGAAATTTTTATAATTCCAAGAAAAATCCATTTATATTGCTGGTAATAAGTACATAACCTATGGAATATTTAATACTATTCCAAACAACATTTACAATGATAAATTTTGTGCGATTAATCACGTCAGAATATTTTTGTTTCCTGCATGAGCTCTGCATTTTATTTTATCACTGCTGCGAAGCAGCTTATGAAATTTTTTCCTGTTTGTCATAAAAGAGTCTGTTACTACATCGGTAAGTCCAGCCGTCCAACAGATCTTCTCAGCATTCAAACACATATCGTATATAAATAACCTGTACCCCTATAGTTTTTTTTTTATTATTTAAAAAAAAATAAGGCAAAAAATATTTTTTTTTTATTATTCGAAACCAGAATATAATTCTTGACGTCACAGGACATATGTTTGGACACAAAAAACTTGACACGTAAAGTAATGAAAACGTACGGAACATTATATTATCTACCACGTTTCTAATAAAAATGACTGTTGTCACAGCCACAGAGACGAAATTATACGATAAACTACTTTTTAGCTTATATCTTAAAACAGGAGGATAGATGATGACGCGATAATTGAATACAAACATAGTTTGGTAAAAAAATTGCTTTGTCCGAGTTCGTCAAACATATTAAATCTTTCTCAATGTGGAGGATTCGCTACCATTAAGGCGGATTTAGAATGAGTGAATGTAATCGGATGTGCAAATTTGCCGCACATTAGAGAGATATACGACCCATATTATAGAGTAAATTTGAATTTATATCTAACTAGCACAATTCGAAGTTTTCACTTTGAGTAGTACATTTCTGGGTGTTTGGAGCAACAGCAATAAATAAAAAAGATAGCATTTTCTTTTCAATAGTTTGCCTTTTTTTTTTTAGTTTATGTCGTTATAGACTATTCAAGGTAAAGTGAGCAGTGTTAAAGCCCTTGTTATTCTATTTAGTCGGTTTCTAGTACTTCGCCACTTGATTTTATACAGACGTTACAAAATTTATTGTGAATGTTTCGAAGTAACAATCTAAGGAACACAAAATGTTATAATGAAGATAGGCCCGTAAACGCATTGTTACTGCACCAAAGGTCGCATGACTTACAGTGCACGGCGCTGTCTGGATAGTTTTACTGTGCAATGCTACATCGAACAATGTCTATCGTCCAATTAAATGCGACTAGTCTGGTATGTAGTTGCCAATAATAGCTGTAATGACGTTCCACAGAATCACAATTCAGCCCGCATGTTATGCACTACACGTCATGTACTGCGAACTGTAGTGCAGAAATGTTACATTTTCAGACTTATGTTCTTATAATATTTTTGTTCCTCTAGATGATTTCCTCAAAATTAACATGAACATATACAAGGCTCTGTATAAACATAGCAGGACAAATAAACACAGTTTTTACATTTCACAGTACTTAAAAGTTTAGGCCTATGTCTGAAGCCAGATGAAACATATTTGTTATTATTGGCTGGATTTAGTCGCTTGGCCATACTCCACTACGAATTAAATGACTGCCAAAAGAAAACTAAAATAAGACAAAAAACATAAATAAGCAGAGTATGCTTTAGTCAACAAGATACATGTACAACATAAAATTCCACAAATGGAATCTAGTCAAATAAAACAAGAAACAAACAAATAATAAATGAAATAACAAAAATAAAAAAAGAAACCTATGTTAACATGCGACACAACGACGAGACGAAACAAAACACAAAGATATCAGGCACAAACAGAAAAAACAACAAATAACACAAACGATGAGACGGAACAAAACACAGTAGTTTTCCAGACAGTCAGTATTTTTTTTTTCATCTTATTTTAGTTATATTTTGACAGCCATTTATACTCTATCCAGCCTAAGGTTGCAGCTAATTCGGTCAAGTGAATGAAAATAAAATTTTTGCGCAGCAAAAGCTACATTTGAAATTTTGACAAATCCAACGTAACTGTGCTACGGCACAATCACAATGTGAGGAATCAAGATATAATTCAATTGCTATGATTTAATTCGTTATCAATTTTTATTTCTGCTGCAACCTTAGAGTGGACAGACTATAATTCGCAATAGAGTATGTCCAAGCAGCTACTCCCATTGCACAGTCCTTTAGAAGATCATACTTGTTACTACTATACTTATAAAGTACGGACTTCAAATGTGTTCACTTTACCACGGGCAGCTTATACGTAGCAAATCTACAGCTTCGTGTGAAAGCAAACAATCGCGTAGGTAAATACACCTACGATAAACATAAATGATTACAGCGTAAAAGTACGAGCTCAGAAGCTTTAAATACGTCCTTCGTTGCAGATGTTTCCGTTCCTGTGCCCTCTCAATTGCACGGAACTCATCCTTTAGAAACTTCTGGAACCACTGGTGAAATTTTAGGCAGTTCGTGACGAAACGCATCGTGAACGTTCCACAAAGGCACCGCCATTTGTTGTAATGTCAAGCGTTTGTCATAACGAGAATAATTCCTTGAATAGTGATACATTTTCGTAGCCAGTAAAAAGCAGGGCTCGACTCGCAGCGGCAGGCGGAAAACTTGCTCTTTATTCAACAAACTTTCCGCTGACTTCCCCTTCGTCTAATCATCATAAAACAGGCAGGGCTGTTTGGAACAGATGCACTGCTGTCTGTCTTACTTTTCTTACTCTTATCCCTCGTACAAACCCCCCCCCCCTCACCACCCACGTCACAGCCGAAACCCATTCTCCCTTCTGCGTCGACCACTTTTCTTGGGACGGAAAATAAAAAAAAAGAGGGAAGAAAAAATTAAGGAATATAAAAGAGGGAAACGTGAAGTGTGACACGGATATTATCGCTCCAAGAGATAAGGTATGAGATTATACAGTTTTCTCTCTGTTGCATTATCACAATGCGGGTGGCGTCAAAAGGAAAATGAAAAAAAGAAAACGCAGTGGCGAATGCAAACACTGCAATCGAGAGACAAGACCGACAGATATGACCCTTATGATTTAGTTAAAGATTCTTAAAACGCAAGACGCTCAACTCGCGGTAGTTATTCTAAAGAGAAAAAAAAATTAACAGCGTGGAAATAATAAATACGTTTCATCGAATATTTGACACCAAAGTACGGCGGTTGCAAATCACCGTGAATGATTACTATTGGTAAATAGAAACGTATTTTTAGTAAATATAATAAATCATTTTTATTAATAGGCTGATGTAAGGGCTTTAAAACTTAAGTTGTAATGATGTATACAGGAGCAAAGGAAACAAAGGATATCCAGTCGGTAAAATACATTAACAGTTGTTCAGAGTAAAAATATTTTACAGTATTATTTTGTCATTAAAATGTTAAGTGTTTTCTACGTGATAAGAGAAGAACGCATTTCAAAAAAGTTTATTTCTCCATATTTAAAAGTACAAAATACAATCCATGGGACCATGAGGAAATGTTTGATACTTAGCTAAATAAAGTTAGCATACACAGTAGCACTGACACGTGATTACTACAATAATTCATTCTAGCTGTACTGTGTTTTACATAAAGGATATAAAACGAATAGTGATTTAAAATGTGTTCGACGGCATTATTAAAGTAATTACACTCCTTAAATAATTGATTTTTTGACAAAAAAATTACTTTGTTTCTTGAACAATAGCCTGACTGACAGCCCTTTACATTATTTTCAGAAAATTTTAGAATTTGGAGAAAAAAAAGTTCCTCGTTAATGTATTTATACCAATTCTGACATTTTCATATGTTTACTTTTCCCATTAGCAATAAAAATACTTCGCATTTTTTCTGTACAGCCACGCGTTATTTACATAGTATTCCGGATATTGTTCTCAAATAACAAGCCTATAATCATAGCACAATTTAAATAATTTGCAGATAAAACGGCTTCGTTAGGTTCCAGGCATGCTTTAAAAAGTACTAAAACGTTGCACATATTGAAATACTTAAAGTTCTAATCACTGAACTTTTTTAGAATCTGTACACGATTTTTAGTTTCTATTTTAAAATATAGGTCCAATTAAGTTTAAAATGTAACAGCGAGATACTTTTTATTTATCTATTTACCACCGTTTAGTATATTTAGGTTATAATTTATTGTGTAAGTAAATATACGACATAATACACATTTTAAAAGTATTTTTTATACAACTAACAATGTATAATGTATAACAGTTCATGAACGTTACAACTGTTATTTTCCTGTTAAGTTTCTCGTTTTTTGCTCCAAAAAAGTAATAAACTCCAAATTTTATTTCATTAAGACACGCGCAATTGTATTAATAACGACCGCAATTAAAAAAGAATTTAATTAATTCTCGTACGTAAGTAACATTGAATTTTTCTGATTATTTAATGTTACGTTCGCTATACCAAACAAATAAGTGTTCCATCGGTTTTACAAAAATTTAAGAAATTCAAAACAACTTTTGAATGAATAAGATTTTTGTATCAGAACATACGCATTATCGTTTGAAAAATACATTTCTTAAAAAAAAAAAAAAAAAAAAAAAAAAAAAAAAAAAAAAAAAAAAAAAAAAAAAAAAAAAAAAAAAAAAAAAAAAAAAAAAAAAAAAAAAAAAAAAAAAAAAAAAAAAAAAAAAAAAAAAAAAAAAAAAAAAAAAAAAAAAAAAAAAAAAAAAAAAAAAAAAAAAAAAAAAAAAAAAAAAAAAAAAAAAAAAA